>JALGXP010000157.1:0-66513 GCA_023333625.1 Bothriochloa decipiens | reverse complement strand
CCTGGTTGGTCCTAATTGTTACTATATGTCAGGACTAATATACCAAAAATATACTTATGTCCTGTATGTTATAGAGTATAAATCAAGCATAAGACAACATTTTTTTCTCTTTTTTTTTTCCTCGAAAACACAAGCGAGCTGCACATCATTATATTAGGAAGATAAAATGGTACAAGAACCCATATAACATAACACAAGCCACACACCTCTAAACTCACACCCACTCAGCCACTCCACTTTCCTTTGATTACATTCACTGCCATGAATGATGCTAAATTTGACCAAATCAGGAGTCTAGCCTCCTGGACCGAGTGCAGTTGAGAGGAATATACCTCGAGCCCCTGCCAAAGACCATTCCGTTCATCTTCAGCTACAAGTGTGCCTGCAATACTTGGAGCTGTGCCATAAAAAATGCACCTGTTGTGGTGTGTCCATAAAGCAAATGCTCCAAAGATTATGAGAGCTGACTCCTTGCCTTATCACACCGCTAGCAGCATTGCTCACTCTTTCCCACCAATTATGGAAAGAGGTTTCTGTGGGTTGCAGGGAGAAGGCTCGAATCAGATCTGTGAAAAGAAACGGAACCAGAATTCTCTTGTGAAGACAAGGACTAAGAGGTGATCAATGGTCTTCGCAGCCTGGTCACAGAGGGCAACGTTCAGGATGAGGGAGCCCAGGGCGCACAAGGCGGCCCGCTGTCCAATATCGGTTGTAAGCAATCAACCGCATAAAGAAGCAGCATTTGGGCCGTGCCCATGTCTTCCAAACTCTTTCCCACAGACCTAAAAGTGTAGACCCTAGAAATAATCCCCTCATATGTTGTCTTGGCTGAATACTGTCCATTTGGAGAAAGCCACTATATATATGGGAGCCACCAAAGTGCAAGCAATTCCTACGGTTAGCAATCCGGAACAGGTGCTGGACGGCAAACAGATTAGCTAAGAGAGGTTTGCCTCAACTGAGCCGCTGCCCCTTGTGTGATCAGGAAGATGAGACAGTCCAACACCTACTTACTACGTGCGTTCTTGCTCAGGAATTCTGGTCATGGATCCTCACGCCCTGGGATTGTGTGACCAAACCCCGACAAGACGAGATTAGTCTTTGGCAACTTGGTGGCGGAAAGCAATCAACCTGAACACAATTATCATTCCAGGCTCCTGGACCATATGGAAACACCGAAACGCCTGCGTTAGCGGTCTCGCCCCTGCATCACTAGGCTACTTGAGGAGTTCAGAGAAGATCATCATTTTTTTATGCCTGGCAGAAGTGTGTGGCCTGTGCACGCTGGGACCGGGTCATAAGGAGCTAAGCAGAGTCATATATAAGCATAGGATTGATTCCACTAGGCATGTAAAGTAACTCCAGTGTAATAAACCAGGAAGTATATGGGGAACCAAATGAGAAGAAACAGGTAATGATGTATTATCAGCTATTCAGCTGTCTGAATACAAGATGCTTTAGTATATTATAAAGCATAACCAAAGCAAATTGGTGTCTTGTGTCAAGTGTAACGAGCAGAAGCATCAAATGTCCAATAGGTTAGCAACGTGTCGTAGGAAGTTTGAGATGGTCTGAATATGCCCATTGTCTTCACACAGAAGAAAGATTCATCTAAGATACAGATATTTAACAAACAACATGGCAAGTTTGAGTTACTGTTCTCCTGGAGCTAATAAGATGATAAGATTTTTTTTCATAGTCATTGTCAACCTCCACCAGAAAGCAGCACAGCAGCAGGGATCTTCATGATCAAGCCTACAATATAGCCATGCATGGTCTTTTGACGTTTAAGCTCTGAGCATAAACATTGGACAGGTGTAGTCAAACATCTGCCAGCAGGACACTGAGCAGCCAGAACTATTGGAGATGGAGTCACCAATGAAAACTAACAAAAGGAGGAAGTATGTTTCGAATGTAATAGCTTAGAAAGAGCATCAACCATCCAGTGAAAGGTGTTCCGAATGCTATGACTGAACTTTTGACCGTATGAGGTTTTTTGAACTCTGACCAAAGACATAACAAATCTTAAACAGTGCTGCAAACGTTATGTCTATAAAAGTTGGCACCAATTAAGATTCTGATGATCTGGCCCAAACATCCCAAAGAGAAGTAAAGAAAAGGGATGCACAACAAACATTGTGGGTAGCTAACAACAAAGTCAAATCTGACCAAACAAGAGTCAAGAATGATGACACAACACATGGCTGGCACATCTCGAATGCCAATGACAGCATGTGAAACAAGGATCCCATCCTTCTTGGTTAAAAGGATGTTCCAATCATGTTCGCTAACCTAGAAATCTCAGGGTATATATATGCATACAACTTGCGTTCAAAAAAATATATGCATACAATGAATGGCCCAACATGCCAAAGGATACTCTATCCTACATATCCACGCAATTGTAACGATAATTACCGTGCACAACAAAGCCAAAATTAATTGAGAAAGCACTTCCCAAACCACAAACACTGAACAACATCCTGCAGCCTTTCAAGGCGATAGAAAAGATTTTCCATGCAAATATCTTAGGACTTCAACCACACTTGTGAACTTCAGAGAATGTGTGCAGACACTAATCAAAAAGATCAATAAAAGATTGCTGGGATAGCAAGGTCGCCTACTCAACAAGGCTGGAAGGCTTACACTAGTTTCGTTTTGTCCTCCACGCCCACTTACTTCCTCACTACCTTCCCTGTACTGGCACTGGCACCATGGACGGACCTACAGGTATGCTGTATATGCCACTGCATACCCTGCGATTGAGCTGTGCATAGTAGTATAGAAGTATATATATGTATGTATATGCAAAAGAAGAACACAAATGAATGCAGTGTCTGTGCAAGCGCTATTTAGTTGTACAATCACTACAAGTCGCCGGCGTCTCCATCGCTCACTGTCAATGCAGTGTATGATCGTGCACGAATCGGATGGACATGCGGATTTTTGCATACCCTGTGCAGAAATCCTAGGTCCGTCACTGACTGGCACAGAAAGAAATAGACTGGATCTGTAGGTCCTTCCTTTGGAAAGGAAAAAGTAAAGGCCAATGAAGGCCACTGCTTGTCAACTGGGGAAGAGTAAAATGGCCACCAGATTATGTGTCCCAGACTAGCAAAAATTTGGACAACCATTGATGGCTTGAGGCTGTGATGGCCCTGGCTAGAATGGGTCAGTGACTGTAAACCATGGGTCAGCATGGATACCCCTTGCAACACAACAGAGCACTTACTTTTCAACTCATCCACCATAGCAAAGGGGAGGGAAAAAAAAGCCAAATTCTAGAACAGCAGTTGGCTGCATGAAGTCGCTCCGAGAACCCTGGCTCCAAATCTCTATAACATAGTTAAGCGTAAGAACAAATCTGTCAGCCAAGAGCTACCAATGTATGCTGCAGGGTAGAATAAATGAAACTACTAGGCTTGAGCAATATCGCTCTGTGGATTCAACTCCAAGATATACACGTGCCGCAGGATGTGGAGGCTTAAAATGTAGAATATACGATAAGTCGCATATAAGATTCAATTCACTGGGTCCTTCAAGACCTTAGGCGGCAACTTGATGTGGAAAGCAGAGGCAGAAAATAAATGCAAGCTCTTTACTTGGACCTTAATCCAAGATAAACTTCTAAAGGTTGATAATCTTACAAAAAGATGATGGCCACACTAAACATCTGGAACACTACCTCATAACAGGGGGAGACAGGTCATTATTTATGTTTGGTTTGCCCTTTTGAGGCTGACATTCCGAGGTAATTGCTAACATGGGAAAAATTCTCTCTACCTTGACATTTCCAGGTTGCTAGTTACACCTCCACAAGGTCACAAAAGGTGCTAGGCGTCCTCTAGGCAGTGGCCCATCGCATAGAGCTTAGGCGTGCCTAGGCATTTATATCATTCTGCAGTACATTGACTAACTGTCGTGTGTGTAATTCATGTTGCTATAGTACCAGAGAGGAGTTTATGAGAGAAGTAACAAATAAAAGTATATCTAAATATCTAATAGTATTTTGTGAGAAAATATAACTTCTAGGGAGCAGAATGTAAGAAACCAGTAAAGAGAATCATAGTAAGGAAGTTTCCAGAAGTTCCTAGGAAGAAAGGGGACAAATCACAAAAGTGCTCCATCTTATTCTTATCTTGTGTACCCAGCATCTCTCTTGTGGGCTCCTCTCTCTCTCTCTCTCGGTCTCCCCCTCTCTCCAGTGGAGGGTGACTGCTGCAGGGCAATCGCAGAGCTGCCCTGTGCACTCCCCACACCACCACAAGACGCAGAGCCTCCATGCATGGTCCCCACACCACCAAACGGCCCTAAGGCCTTCTACTTTTGCAGTTCTGCTCCCTTCCCCCTTCAAACGGATATGCATCAACATTTCTGGACCGAAGATGGAGGAGGGAGGACAAGAGGCGACGGCGTGGCTCCCTCACTCAAGCAGGGCAACCCTGGATCTGTGGGCTCGTCACCTACCCCTCGTCCTACCCCCATAGGCAAGGTGGTGCCCCTCCGCCCAGCGCTTAAGTGTCTACCACCTTTCGGAACACTGCACCTCTATTGCTGATTGGTGGGAAGCTGCTGTTAAGACAGTGCCAAAAGAGAAAAAAACATAAATTCAAAGGCCTATGCATTTACATAGTGGAGTTTGCGGAAAGAATGAAACTAGAGGATATTCCAAAATAAGAGCTCAACGCCTCTAACAGTAGCGTTAGATATAAAAGAAGACAACGAACAATGGCAGCAGGCTTTTCAAACCATGTAAAGGAAGGATCTAGATTTGTTTGCTTGTATCCTGTTTCAAACCATGTAAACAATGCAGCCGACTGAGTCAAAATGTGCTATTTTCTTTCTCCTACTTCAATGCAAGGCATAGCTCCTGCCACCTTGCTTTTCATAAGAAAGCACTTCCCCAACCACATTCCTCTTTGTTACAACGCATATTTGATTCACATAAGCATAGTAAAGGCTATTAATAGTACTCCATCAAGTTCAAAATGTGTCCATTGACTGCACATCCAGAGATACATTAAGATTGCTAAGTTCATTAATTAAAATGGTAAATGACAAACGCTTTAGACTGTTGTGGTAGAACATATAGAAGATACCTCTTTTAGTAAAAGTATGAACCAAACTTCACTAAATATGACCATTGATTTAAATGAAATTGGAATTGAGCATATGGAAATAGTAACAATAGATTTGTTGTGAAAAATACTTTGAAAATACAATGATTTTTAAGGTTTATTACAATGTTCATATATAAAGGTGCAGCCAATGTTGCACATATAAACCATGTCAATGTCCAAGACTACAGGTTATTGCAGATTGTGAAGAATATACAATTCTTGTAATTCACCTAGGCAAGTTTACACATAATGTAAACAACAAATTTCAGTATTGATATAAACAAAAAGTGATCTGTAGCAAGTCATTTGTAGGACGCGGATGCCCAATTCAACTTTACATTTTGATGACAAATTTGTTACAAAGAATGGTACTGTACAACTGAAATAAAAACAACCAAAAGAATGGAGGCATATTGGAATTGACAGAGTAACAGTATATGCTCCACAATGACTTTGATGACAAAAGCAGCACTATATTTTCAAGACAATCAATGCAATCAATGATAAGGATTAACTACAATAAAACATCAGTAAGACTAGGGGGCCCACTATTCAGTAGCATACAAGCAAAGGAACATATGATAACAAGATTGGTTACCACAACATAAGAAAGCCAAACAAATAGATAAGCAGCAAATACAATACCTGGATTCTTTGTCAAACCCAAATCTTGCACCGAAGTAAAAGGCCACAGCCAGCAACCAAGCATCACTGTGCACCGCGACTAGTGACAGCCAATCTTTCTCATCCATCCCCTCACGAGCAAAATTAATTCCCAGAGCTGGCTCTGGAAGTTCAGGAGGAACCTCCTCTGCAGGCAAGTTCACTTCCCATGTTTCATTGGGAAGACCGTACAAACACAGATTCTCTTTCTCTGCAAACAAAATGTGAAAACCTTAAGATTCCAGGTCCTTGCCAAGATTCTTTCTTCCATGCTATCTAATTAAAAGAATCCAGAACCAAGAACGTTCGATAAGGAGTGCAAATTACCCAAGAAAAATGAAACCTAGAGGCCAAAGAAGGAAACAGAGTGAGTGAATTGGAATTCATACTCTGCCTAACAACACAAACAGGAAAACCAGAGTACTAATCCACAACTTTGTACAGAGCTATATCCTTCACGGATTCAAGGATAAGATGCTACTGCCAACTAGCGTCCAGCAAGGTATTACTAACCTAATTTAGTGAATGCAGAACAGTAGCCATGATCTACATAGCAACAAGCAACCCACGAGTTAAAATGGTAAAAATGTTTTGTTACAACAGAAAGAGAAAAAAAGAGAGAGAGAGAGAGGACAGTTCCACTAGGACGCCAATGAAACCTCGTGCGCCAGACTGTCAGTG
Organism: Bothriochloa decipiens; assembly: GCA_023333625.1. Lineage (NCBI taxonomy): Eukaryota > Viridiplantae > Streptophyta > Magnoliopsida > Poales > Poaceae > Bothriochloa > Bothriochloa decipiens. The sequence continues at coordinate 60,049 of JALGXP010000157.1, read as the reverse complement.
CTACCTACTATGCTCCAGCGAGTTTCCTATTACTTATTCCTTTCGACGTTGTCGCTGAAAGCTACCCAAAGTTCTGGGTGGCCGAAACGAAAGCCCAAAATTACCCCGCGTGAGGTGGGCACCGGGCTGGCAACGTGGTCACCTGCCACTACTTTTTTCAGTTTTATATACGTACTCCCTTGCTCTCCCAAACTCAAGACAGTACATGTAAACGTCATCAAATTAGAAAGTAGCTCAATCCAAGGGGGGAGAGAAAAGACAGCACCCGCCTATACCTCATTCGTCCAATATCCTTTTTTCTCGCACAAAACTAATCCGCTACTGGATCGAAGAAGCACCAAACCCGCAGCAGAGAATAATTCCCGACCGAACTTTTCTGCTTGGGGTAAAAAGCAGAGAAGCTTTGCCTTCAACTTCACGGCCGAAATTTCCCAAAACCAGCACAGTACAAGTTCCCGTAAAATCCAGGGATTTGGATCGAAGCGAGAACCCAAACCACCCCGAACCAGTGCCAAATCCACAAAAGGCTTCCTCCTCACAGCGACGAACACAAAAGTTCCCAAAAAAAAAAAACTCCGGGTCAAGCGCCTCGAAGACAGCATGAGTCCAGCGAGAAACAGCGCCGAACGCCACCAAACCGTGCGAATTCGAGGCGGGGGGAGGGGGGTGGGGGTGTGTGGGGGGGGTGGCGGCGAATCAGCGGAGGGCGTGCGCGTGCGGGAGCTCACCTGGGTCACACTGCTGGTAGAACTTCTCCACGTCTGCAACAAAAACCAGCCAAATCAACCCAATTAGCCACCGGTAACCCAATCGATCGAGGCCTCCGCGGCCTCATGAACCCTCAGATTCCGCGAGGGAAGGGAGGGGAGAAATGGACGAGGAGCAGGAGCAAGCAGGCGCGCACGTACCGGTGGTGAGCGCTTTGATCATGCCGGCCCGCCGCGCGCGGAAGTCCCGGAACACGTCCTCCGGCGTGCGATGCGTGCCGCCGCCGTCCATCTCCTCCCGGGTGCGGGTGCTCGGCTAGGGTTAGGGTTTTGGGGAGGCTGGGCGGGAGGGAGCGGGGTGCGGGACTGGGGGAGCAGCGGAGCTGGAGGACAGCGAGAGCCACCAGGATTTTTAGAAGCGGCTGGAGGGTGGAGGGGAGGGGTTGGGTGGGGGACCACGGCGCGGATTTTGAATCTCGTCGAGGGGGTGGATGAAACATTTCGCGGGGGCTCCCAACGTCAGTCCTTTTCGCTGTGGGAAATGTGTGATTTTCAGTTCGACCCTGACGGGGAAACGGTCAGCTGCTCTAGCTCCACTGGCCTCTGGTGCGGTCAAAGGCTACCCGCTGTTATTGTAAAAAAAAAAAAAAGAAGCCTGCCCGCTGTCGTGCGGGACCCACTCTCCAGCGACTTTAACTGTGCTGTCCTTGTTTTACCCATCTGTTGTGATAAAATAACATCATTAGCATGGCTGCAGCTGCAGGAGGAGCTCGTTATCCACAAGCATGGCTTACCCAAGGCTAGCATAGCATGCTTTCGTCATCCATAAAAAATAGCGGCAATGTCTTCAGATGAACAAAGTACAGCAGAACACCTTCAGCTATGGGGCGTAAATGGCAGTGAATTTTGAATCACAACTGTATCTTTTATTTTGAATGTTTGTGATTTGGTTCCAAGTACGATGGTACAAAAGCGCACAGCCTTCTTCAAGTGGCAACAGACCAATAGTAGTGACTGATGTCAGAAGTTGCAAGTAGTAGGTACTGCATTCGTTCACGGGCAGCAATAGCCCAAAAACAAACCCTTCGTTCACATCTTCTGTTGCCACAACAACAATTCATCCCTCCACCCTATTGTCAATATTGTCAACAAAGTAAGAACTGTGATTTTGTGAATACATATAGAGCTGACAATGTTACAATCTGGTAGGGTACCATGGAGGCAGGAGGCTATAGATATGTACCTGTTGTCTACAAAAAACGATTCAATTTCTCACTTTTTGAGGTGTCTACCTATTTCAGGTTTAACCAAAGTTATATAAACTAATAACATTTATATACAAGATAAGTTACATTGAAATAATTGTTAAAAATATTTTCAAAGTAAACATAGTTGGAGATATAATTTTCAATAACATTTATTGTAAACTTGGGCAAAGTTAAATATTTTGACACATGGGATCCGCATGACATCATACTTATATTGTTATAAATAATAGGATTTTTAGCATTTTGGCATGGTTCTAATCCAATCATCTTGTTTATGATCAAATTTTGGCCAAGCCCTAAATTGGCTACTGCAATTTTTCTTGGCTTGCACTTAAACCAGCTTTAAATACAAGCGTATGTGTCTAATTCAATGGTTAAAGTAGGTTGAGATAGTTGAACCAAAATTTTAGTATTCATTTGAGATCCTAGTAGGTTTGATCCTAGGAAAGAAAATTCTCTTAGATATGATGGTTCATTTCATCCATCCTAGAAGAAACATATACACTAGCAAGGGTCTAGTGATTTTGGTGATTGAAGGACCATAAGCATTAGTACTAACAATGCATGTTTGCTAGTATGCAAGAAACTTGGTTTATTGATACAAGAGATGAAATTGAGTTAGGCTAAAGTGAAGATCAAGCAATCAACATTTTGAATAAAGAAATATCAGAAGGAAGCATGGAAGTTCCTAGAAGAACAAGCACAAAACTCAAGACATCATACATAAGAAGGTTAGACAAACAAAGGCAAGTACTTACACAAGCACTAAAGAGGTGCACCGGTGGCAGGGACATCCATGTCCAATTGGCTATGGTGTACTTTCTTGAAGTCAAACAATTTGAAGTTTGACAAAAAAAAAAGCTATAAAATACACTATATTATAATATCAAATAAGTATCATTAATCAATTATAAAACATATTTGTCTATTAACCTTTTTAGATAATGAAAACAAATCTTTCGGCCTCATTTCTAGAGAAGCATCAGACCACGTTTATTATAAACTCACTCTAAATAAAATTCGCATAGATGCAAACTAGTTCCCTAGGTGATAAATAAAGTTTCAACTATTTATAACAAAAAATTTCTACGGGCATCTTGTATAAGCACTAGTTGGAGATATAAGTGTCAACTGTTAATACTATTTTACTATAGATTGATTAAAATTAATCTAGTTTGACGTGCACAAGTTGTATATAGTTGCATTCCACTCTTTGCGGTTGATGAGCTCGTACAGTCACACACACACACACAACCAGCCCCTGAAACACACCATCGATCGCCTCGACGATCGCGTCATGGCGTCCGATGATTCATCCAACGTGCCACATGTATATGCAGCTTGGTCTCCGTTTCATCACTTGTAGGCTATAGCAGAGTGCAGAGCAAATGACGACGACCACCTCTTCTTTGATTTGGTTCGATTCCACATTTCCACTCAGGAGCTCACCGGAGCGGGAGCCAGGACGGCGGCAGCGGTCCCGCCGGCAAAGAGCCCCAAGCTGAAGCTCTACTCTTTCTGGCGAAGCTCATGCTCGCAACGCGTCCGCATAGCCCTTAATCTCAAAGGTAATCCCCATGGCTCTGTCAGACCTGTGCCGCAAAGGCAATTGCTTCGGAGGTGTTAACTGAACATGAACGTTCTGACATAATCTGTGGGCTCAGGGACTGGAGTACGAGTACAAGCCGGTGAATCTCCTCGCAAACGAGCAGTCAGATCCAGGTGCTTACACACAAATGATTTCAGAATCGACATGTCTACTAGTGTTCCCCTTCACAAAATCCAGGTGCAGGTGCAGAAGTATTGGTCTGTAAACTGCTTAATTTGCCCCCTTTTTGGCTGCAGAGTTTGAGAGACTGAACCCAATCAAATATGTTCCGGCATTGGTCGATGGCGACACGATTGTTGCAGATTCGTTTGCAATCTTGCTGGTAAGGCATGCATGCGATACATATACTAATCATGATATACAGGGTGTAGAATTTGAGTAGTTTTGCATCCTGAATGGCCGTCATGAAGTTCATGTTTCTTATTGTGGACTAGTACCTAGAGGACAAGCATCCCCAGTATCCTCTGCTACCACAGGACCCCAAAAAGAGAGCACTTAATATCCAGGTTAGTCTCTATTTTTGTGCCACCAAAATCATTTCAAGTAGTTTCAGAAAAAAAGGAACACTACTGACTGCTGAAATAATTTTATCCTGAAGACACTTAACTTTCATGATGAACAGAGATGAAAGCAACGTCCTAATTTACTCTGTCAACTCCAAATCCTTCCATCTCAATGAAATGGTCATATTTTCTTTGAGTTGCAGATTGCAAGCATCGTGGGCTCAAGCATCCAACCACTACAAAACTATCCTGTCTGGGTGAGATCCTTCGCAGGAGCTCCCAAAACAGTTATTTATATCAATAACTGTATCGATTGTTTCTTTCTTTCTTCTTCTTTTTTTTTTTTTTTACAAACTTGTTCTTCGCCTTGACTGCAGAATTTCATCGAGGAGAAGTTAGACTCCAATGAAGCAATTAAGTGGACCCAACATCCAATCAATAGGGGCTTCACAGGTTCTGTACCCAATCATCAACTTGGTCAACTTGTGAAGATAGGTGAAAAAGGAATCTACAACCATACCAATCAAACGACTATCATGATTTAAAAGTTCTCTGCCCACTTACGTTGTTTTATTATAGTTTATGATATCCTAATTTTGCTGCCCTAGCATCTCAATGTCTATTTCTCCGTGGATGTTCAGCTCTTGAGAAGCTGTTGAAAGGATGCATCACCAAATACGCCACAGGAAACGAAATCCAGCTGGTTGGTTCTTCAAACCTCATTTCTATTTGTTTGAGCATTTCTATTTAAATAGGTAGGTGCAATGCTATGCGACATGGATTCAAGATTTTAAAAAATTATGTTACCCTTGTACAAAAAACTCTGTGCACATAAGCTACTAAAAAGTACCAAATCAAAATCTTAAACCGGTACACGCTGAAATGACTACTGTTATGAAGCCTTTTTGGGGAGGAAAAAATGTCAGTTCAAAAAGACGGTACTATAAGTTTTAGCTTATAATCTCATAGTTCAACTTAATTATCTAAGGATGGTGATATTTTTTACATGGTGATGCTGACATGCTGTACAGGCAGATGTATTTCTAGAACCGCAGATATACGGTGGAATTAAGCGCTTTGGAATTGATATGGTAGGTACCACTTGTTAGGAATATGTCCTAAAGATAATCATAGAGATGATGATATTCCGATTGTATCTAAGACATGCATGAAGTGTTCATTGAATATCCATTATAGACAACTTGTGTTGATTGATAATTATATGATTGTTTGTGGAACTCAATTACTTGAATGGTTATTCTAAAGTTGTCTCTGGTCGGCGTTCTTATGAGAACACACTTGAATATTAGACCAGCACATGTATTAGTTGATGGCTATGTTTCACAAGCCATGGACATGGAGATGTCGAACTAATAATGTGGGCACATGTGAGACATGTAGGCTGGACTGACCCGACAATAAATTGTCTCTATTCACGTCATGTACGTTATGTCCTTACACCTGAGATTGTGATATGTACTTAAGATGTAAAACATCTTACTTAGAGATTATCAAACACTGCTCTATAACTGGATAGTTATAAAGGTGGTCTTCAGGTGGTCGGGAAGCATGCTCTGAGACATAGACAGTCAAGATGAAATTTGCCCCTCTCTGCATGAGAGAGATATCACTGGATCGCTCAAGTGATTGGATCAACAAATGCATGGTCGTGCTTGAGTTAAGTGTTAACCCACGAGTTGAACCATATATCAGTGGCAAAGGGAATAACTTGTACGTGGACATAGTGGTTCGTCTGATATGATCTTTGCGTATGCATAGGAGTTGTCACGTCTTGCTAGAGGCACTGTCAACTATTAGGCGAGTAGGAGTACTCGGTCCATGTCTATGTGTGCGTGAACCCATAAGGTCGCACGCTTAAGGGTTGAAAGCCTAATTTGGGTTGGACCCGAATTAGACAAGGTTTGGGGTTCCTAATGGGCCTCCAGGTTGGGGTCGCATAGGGACGCCTATATAAGCAAGGGGTAGGGCGCGAGGAAAACCTGATCTGATTGATCTAATTGATCGATTGAGCCGCCATCACCTACCCCACGCTCACCCTTTTGCTCATCCCAGACTTAGCAGTCCGGTTGCGCATTGCTTCTTTCCGCACGTGTGATACCTCGGAGGTGCTGCATCTGCGGCACAAGGACGGACCTAGTCGATCACGGTGGTCGAAAACTGGTCGGCGACTAGTTGGACTGGTCGGTGACTAGTTGGACTGGTCGGGAATGTGCTCGGACGATCCGTAAGCGAAGGGTGTACTTGACGGATGACCACGCAACTGTACAGCACTGCTGCGACGCGTTTGACTATATCGAATCTTCCGCTGCACCTACGCGTCTAGTGGTAATCCCGTGACCTATATCTAGCAGTAGATTCTGGTTTATGAGATAGAAAAGTTTTATTTTTTGGCTAGCGTAGCACTCTCATAACCCTACCATTGTGAATTACGGCTATTCTTTATTATTTATAATCTCAAGAGGGGATAGAACAGTATTGCTGGCCTGGTGCTTGGTGCTTGCTAGTGTTAAAGTACAAGCACAAGACCTTGTTTGTTCTGTTTCTTGAACCAGGACACACAATTCCTCATGCTAATGCTCGATATTTTGTTGTTCTCTGAAATACTAAGGAAACAGAGTAGGTATTTTATTTTTCTCTGAAATGCAAGGAAACAGAGTAGGTTTGCATAACACTTTCAGCTACAGTTTGCCTATTACTAAAAAAGAGAGCTAACTGATGAACTTAGAGCATCATCATTTCAAAGCTGTTGGCTCTAAGGAACCATTTTGTCACCTTGCAGTCAGTTTACCCTGTCCTGGCGAGGCTCCATGAAGCGTACATGGAACATCCTGCCTTCTTGGCTGCATTGCCAGAGAAGCAACCAGATGCGCCTTCCCACTGAACACGTCTCTCAGGCGTATTCTGACCGGGTCTCTTCCACACTCCGTGACATGAAAATTTGCAGCCATTACTTCATGTAAATTTTAGTTGATTTGTTACCAATGTTATATATTTATGTTTGAGAAATAATAGAAACTACACAAATAAATCATACATAAAAATTATATTTTTTCACAAATAGATCACGCATAATACGGTTGGCAGTGGCGGAGCTGGATTTTGCAGCTAGGTTGCAGGGATTCACTCTAGATTTAACTAATCATCATTATTTGGTTTTTTATAAATTAGAGAAGAAAATGAAATATGTATGTAGAAGCTTGCTAGGGTCTAGACTACACCATGGATCTGAGAGAGAGAGAGAGACCGAGTTGAGACTCGAGAGGAGTGGAGCTAGGAACAACACAAGAAATATGTCATCTTGACATTTGATATATATCATAATGCCTAAAAAATATGTCACCAGGTCACCATTTGTGACAGGTGATGGAAACTCAAATGTCAAAAGATGAGCTTCTTAAACAAAAGCTTTTGACGCTTAGATGTTCATATCATAAAATTATGACATTGTTTTTAAGTCACAAACTGCATGACATCTTATCTTATATCATAAGTTCTTCCTGGTAGCGTTGGTTGGCTATGGTCGGCCACGGTGTGACTAGTTTGGGCTTGGGTGTTGGGGGTTATCGGGCGAAAGCCCTTCTAAGGCCTTGGCTTTGGCCAGCAATGGTCACACTTTTGGGAGCATGTCCCTCATTGGAGGCACTGTCGTGGGACTCTTATTACCCTCTAGGATTTGGGTTGACAAACCTTGGTTCTCTTTTCGGCTTTGACGGCAGCTTTGGATGTTGTTCTTCTCTTTGGAGGCATCGCCGTGGATAACTTCCCCAACTAGTTATATTGCTTGAGCTCTATTGCTTGAGGCATGGTTGCTTTATAGGTTTGTGGGCTGCTTCTTGCAGCAGTGGTTTTGTTGTTCCCTCTTGCATGACGTTTTTTCTATTTATTTTATTATTATAATTGCTTCTTCTCTATTAATATGTGCCTGGCATACTCATGCTAGCGGCTTTCGGAAAAAAAATACAAGTTCTCAGGCCTCGCCACGTAGGCACATGCCATGTAGGATGGCTCGTTGATTTGTGCTGAGGTGGCGGACTCCATAGATGTCAAGAAATTGAATTCAGCCTGCTTAAGGCTACATAGAGCCCACTATTAGGACTTATTTTTTTGGTGGCCCATGTTTTTGTCTTTTTAATATTTAATAAAGCCCAGCACATCTGCATTCTCTATTAGGCCATCCCGAGGCCCATGTTTTTCTTTTGGCGCCACATCCACACCAGTACACCACCGTTTATCGAGGCCTGCATCGTTTTTTTTCCTGAGCTCATTATTTTCTTTTGGCGCCATCCACACCACCATCACATTGACATTCCACATATACTCCAAACTACAAGGCAAACAAGCCCAACAAGATTTCATTACATTCATCGTCGTTAATTCGGTTAATTCGCATTACGTAAATGACAGTCAACAATTCACAAAAAAAAGTAACGAGTCAATAGTTTTCAGTTAATCAATTAGATAGAAAGACCGAGTCAACACTTTGCTATTGGATCAAAATTTCTGGCCATTCACCAAAATGATTACTTTCTCCGTCTTAAATTACATTTAAAACATCTCGGAGATGGCGCAACTGTTCTTAGAACAGTGAAATGAGTCATGACACTATTGATCTACAGGGATTTGAGAGAGACAATTTGATCTAAAATTTTAAGAGTATAGGTTAATCGTAAGATGTATTTATCCTATTACCACATCGGACATCGGAGGTAATATGTGAATATGTGACAATATTTCTGAAGGTCGGGCTAAACTGACAGTAGCTACAATCATCTTGACTATTTGGACTGAAAAACTAGGATTTACCAACAATTCGAGCATTTACAATTGCATGCACGCTGCGGAGCAGAAGTACAGAAATTATTTCAGAGTCAAACACTGTAGGTCAGAAAGCGCTACCTCCAATATAATCATGATAACATGCCACAAATCCAGAATTCAGTGCCAACAGACCAAGTACCCTTACTGACTGAATCATTAGTTTCCTATCTGTTTTCTCGGTGACACGGCCTCAATAGCAGTACCCAGAGGCCATGAGGCTTCGATGTAGTATTCGCCATGCTTCACCTTGGATACAAATGTGATCTTTTTCATTGGCTGCAGACCTGCGATAATGCATCCAATCAGATATATAAAAATCGAACTATGCCGTCTGAACTCTGATTGTCAGGAACACTAGTAATACTTCAATCAAAGCAACTTTCAATCACTTAAAAAAAAAAGCTACTTTCATTGAATTTAAGAACTGATGCAACTTACCCAAGCCATCAACGAGCAATGTGTACGTGTAAGTAAGATCCATACACAAGTATGGCACATCACTGTCAGAAATATTTGGGTAGGCAACTTTTGCTCTCTTGACATCCAATTGGCAAGCCTTCTTAGCAGCAGCTCTGAATGCAGCTGGAGCGGCCTTCGCACTGGGAGCTTTGCTATCTATGAACCCAACCTTGCCAATGCAAGTGAGGAAATTCAGTTCCTGCTGTTACTTGGAAACATCCAAACTAAATGTACCTGTAATCCTTTATATAGGTTAAGCATAGCATTTGTTCTTACATGTGAGGCAAGGTAGTAGAAGCCTGATGCAACGTAGATATTGTTTTGGCCAGCTCCACCGCTCCCATTCCACACACCACCGAAAGTGCAGTTCTTTGTCTTGCACGGTGCCTTCAGATTCATTGCCTTGGCAATCTCTTCCCTACATTTTTCATACAATGCTCCTTCTGGTCTAGAAGTTGCATCGTATTGCTGTCCATTGTAGGTGTATTTACCTTCACAAAAGGTTTAAGGAACCAAGGACATTGTATATAATATTATGCTGGACAATGTTCTTTCAAAAATTAGCAAACTAAGCATAAATTCCCATGGCAGTGTCGTTAATTAACATACCACTAAATCCGCGCAGCATGCAGAAGCTGAATGGTTCGTTCTTGGACTTCAAAATCTCTGCTCGTGATGCAAAGGAACCATAGCGCAGGTAGCTGCAAGCAGGGAAGGTCTTGATTGATCAGTCCAACTGATTAGGAATGAACATGCTACACACAAATTAATGGAGTATGATTGATCCGAACCTGTGAACATATACATTGTACTCTTTTCCTTTAAGATGCTCTTTGGTAATATAGGGATCCTCGCCGTCATGCACCATGGGAGCTCTCGCAGCAGCATATGGAGAGACAGCATAGGCCATTTGCACCGATCCACCGCCCATATCAATCACGCCTACCGTCTGTGAATAGTCCCCTCCCAGTTTATCCAACAAATAGTTCAGGGCAACCTGCATCTCAGGGCATGCATACTAAGGTTCTACACTAACAGAGTACTGTATGCAAATATAAAGTAAGCATGAGTATAGATGAATTTGTTGTTGTGTCACTGGTAACTCATACCCATAGGTAGGATCCTTCTTGGGATCCCTCAAGAACATTGATCCAGTTGGGCTTGTACTGGAATTTGCTCTGTTTGTGGACAAGATCTCTGACCTGTATGGAAGATCAAAGCTTCTAATCAGGGAAAAAAAAAAATCATATTTTAGTCCAGGCACTAACATGGATGATACATATATTTATCACATGTGCCAACAGAAGGCTTGAGAGCAATAGAATGAATCTAACCGCATCAAGAATTTGGTCTGCTCGCTGATTCCCGATAAGGCGTAATCCAGCAGTCGCCTGAAATTTTATTGGTGACATGAAAAGAAAAGGAAAAACATACTGAGAAACCATAATGTAACAATTGAACAGTATTATAAGGAAGTAAGTTTCACACTCGTTTCTGTAACTTTTAAGGGTGATTTGCTATGATTTGCGCAAATTATGAAATCATTGTACCAAACTAACAGAGAACTACTAGCACGGTTATGTGTAAACAACTGCATGCTCTTACTAGATCCTGCAATTAGTAACTAGACAAGGGGGGTACACATTTTTCAAATCGGTGGCAATTATTTGGATATGAGTAAATTTGTTCACATACTCCAAGCTTAAGTGGGGTCCTTTTCATAAGCCATGAAGGGACAATACTCTTGGCCTTGTCAAGAAGAGGGACAATGGACTTCGCGGCCTCTTGGGGTTGCCCAGCGTACGAGCTCAGGCCTGGCTTCACCTGCATCGACAATCAAAATTACGAAAATGACATGCATATATAATAATATAACAGAAAATCCAGTTGTTAAAAAGGCAACAACCGAAACCGGATCTGCATGGGCCGGGGTCACTAATTTAATACTTTCCTGCACGAAGCTCGGCACTAGATGGCAGGACACGCCACACTTTATCTATTGTTAATGAATTTTACTACCAAATCTTTGCTTAGGGGGTCAAGGTCAAGGGGAAGATGAGCGTCGTTACCTGGAACTTGTCACTGATGCCAGTTGGATTAATAATGGAGGTTGGAGGGTGCAGAGCACTAAGCAATGACCAAGAAAAAAACCACAGGCACACTACACTCTTTCAAGCATCCTAAACGTATATCATCCAAGTTTTTGTATAGTCGGTGTTAATTACCTTGGCGAAGAATTCGATGTCGTCGCCGATGCGGAGGAGGCCCATCTCCCTGTCGAACCTGAAGACGTACACCCGGCTCCCCGTGCTACCGGCGTCGAAGATGACGGCGTACCTCCCCGGGCCAACTGCCGGCGCGTTCTCCACGGGAGGCTCGCCGACGCCGCCGCCTCCCTTGCGGCCAAGCACGCCGGCGGCATCGGCGTGGGCCGCGACGGGGTACGAGGAGGCCAACTGCAGGAGGAGCACCAGCACGACCACTATGGCGGCGACACGAGCCATGGCTAGCTGGCCCCTACTGCCTGATGTGGCGAGCTTCAGTGCTCACCGGCTGGCCAGCACTGGATGCGTGCGGAGGGATTATATAGCTAGAGTTCGTGACTTTGTGCTGTCCACGGGCCGGCTCTACTCGACAACAAGGCATCTTTTTTACATACAGCTGAAACTGAAAGGGATGGAAGTTTCACTGAATACCTCAACGGGCATGGTGAGTGCGGGGTACAGTTCAAGCGAGGCCTCTGAATGTATAAAGGCTCCAAACTCTTTTCCTTTGTCTTCACATTTCCTTCATGGTAAAAGTTGTCTTGACATGTGCACGTCATGATACTATGCAACAAATAATGATATACACCTTTTTGAAAAACGGCACAAGACACACTAGTGATTTCACTTCATTGAATAAAGTAGGGGGAAAATACAAGTCGATAGCTATAGAAGGTATTATTCAAGGAAAAAGAAAGACAAAAGAGAGTTGTAGCAGCACTGCAGACTTGCAGAGTGCAGGCAGCGCACTAAAATACTTCACATTTGTGTGAGGACTTCAGATTTATCATGGCAGCCATATATTTGGTTCAAACTAGAGCCCACACTTTTGTACTCAAACTATTTTTTCTCTTAATAATACAAAAATGTGTAAGTCTTTTGCGTGATTAAGAAAAAATGTAGTTCAAAGAAATTCCATGACTCAATCATGGTCCCACAAAGATTTAAGGACAAAGATTATATCTGGATTGCAAAATAAGTTTAAGCTGACGTTAAGGAGACAAACACGTCAATATTGTTGTATTTGATCTGCTTATGAGGGTTATTATACCAAGGTTTAAGCTAACAAAGGTAGATCCCCTTTGTTAAGGCTATAGAAAATTAGCATGAGGTCTTCTTTAATGGTTTTCCAAAATGTAAAACTCAGCAGGAAAACCAGCTAGGCTATGCCTTATTATGTTCCATGTCAAAAGTAGCATCTTTTTTTAGATAAAGATAAAAAAATAGCATCTTGGACTTCCTTTTTTTTTCCAGTAAAAGGGAAGGTTAGGAAATAATTTCTTCCATTGTAACTTGTGGTATATCTCCAAATCTTGAGCTACCTAGGGTGCACAGACACTCGGGTCGCTTTTTTATAAAAATTGGTAATATAATTTCTTAGATTTTGCTAACCTTCTATCTTTCCTTCATCTTGATCCATAGAGAAAATTAGTTTTCTTCTATGTTTGCCATTGGCCATGAGATGAAAATACCTCGTATTATTGTCTCCTACAAGGACGTCCTTAACCTTGGATCTTTGAAACAATTTAATTTCCTCTTCTCTAAGTAGCTGAGTTAGCTAGTCCCGAGCAATGGCAAGGTTGTTTTGCTCTGCTTCGGAAAGTTGCCGAACCTCAGGTCACATGTAAGTTTTGTTTCTGTGCTTTATAATGGCCTACGTTGTTCACAGCCCAGCCTCTCAGATTCTACGTAAAGCACTGAACTTATTGTTCCACTTAGCCGGATTGGAGATGCGGCCAACCCCTTAAAGTTTCTAGACGCAGACCCTACAACATATCCAAAGTAACTAACATTCAAATGGTTTTCTGAACGCCGCAAGAAATTAATCAGAAGAAGAGGATGGAGTACTGAATATCTCAGAAATATATGTTCACACTACATCTCGATTCTTTCGCACCCAGTTCCCCATCAATGGAACCGATCCTCGTGATTTCTTCTAGGCATCCAGTATTTTAGCTTTCCCTCTTTCCCTAGAAACAACATCTGATCACAAATCAGAATCACTGAATAAAGTAGCAGGCAACATAGTTTGTCTCCAAGAAAGCCGAAAGATATGGTATGGCGGAGGCCACGACAGTCTTTGAATGTAAGGTCCAAAGTTTCACTAATCCTAAGCAAGCCTTTATTTTCCTCAATAATCCGACTGTTGCTGATTTGTTATGAGATAAAAACGTTATACCATAGATGATAAGCCCAGCTGATAATTTGTCTCATCCAGAATTTCATAGAAGCTAGGTCTCTACAAATTTCAACGTTCATTATCCAAAATTAACTACATATGCCCCTATGAGAAAAAAAAGAACGCAAACATACACAAGAAACTCAACCTACCTCTAGTAATTTTATGAATTATGTACCAGCAATATTAAGAGAAATTATCTGATATCAATGAACGTAAATGTCCCATATATAACTGCCATCACAAAAAATTTAAACAAAAAATACTGCATATACATATTTACACTACCATATATTAAAAAAATAAAGCCATGCCAAACAAATATAACATGATTTAATAAATGCATAAGTTCTTTGCACTTAACATGTGCATTTCAGAGATCAAAATTACAATTCAAATGATTTTTTGATCTTAAGTGTAACAAAAGAGAAAGGAAACTATGTAATTCAAATAGTGGGCTATAGGCATCATAGCTTTTGAAGAGAGCCCACACTATGCTATCCCTATTTATTGTTCCGCATGTCAGCTATAAACTGTTTTATTGCACTTTAATGACGTTAAATTGCTATAGCTTTAAAATAGCTCCCCTACGACGCTATTTCAACTTTAGCTTTTAGAGTTACAATTTAGTTCTTCTATGTTGGTCTTTTGAAAAAACTGAACATTTGAATTTCACAAATTATGCTATAATACCATATTAAATAATATTCTCTAGCCTCCTAAAGCCTTGGAAACACCTTTGTGTTCACCAAATTTCATTATTCTTATGTTTCTACGAATGATGAATGAATTAATTGTATTTTTCATGGCTTTCTTGAAAATCACTCGGTCATAGCACTGTAGCTTTATATTTTGAATAGTATAAGGGCATGGAAAAACTAAGATAAACTTTGATAAAGTTCGTTTGAGTTGAACGGGGACTAAGTTAATTAACAATATTTCATACACTACTACACAATTGAACTTCTATGACGTTGCCCAAACCCCCCTCCATGGCGAGCCTTTTTTTTGACCCGCTGCGGTAAATCCCACAATTTATCGCAGCGGGCACTTTTTATTTACCATAGCGGGCAGTTTTGCCTGCTGCGGTAAATCGATTTACCGCAGCAGGCATCTTAAAAGACCGGTCACGGAAAAATGCCTATTTACCGTAACGGACGCCTTAAGATGCCCGCTGCGGTAAATTGATTTACCGCAGTGGACATCCTAAAAAGCCCGTCACGGATGTGGCCCGGCCCAAAAATCCAAGACGAGCCCAATAACAGGTCTGCATATATAACTGAGACTTCACCGGTGAACCCTAACCTCACTCTCTCATCCTTGACTCCCCAGCCGCCGCATGCGCTCCTCCCACCTGCCGCATCCACCCACCGCACATGCATCCTCTCCCTCACTCGCTGCATCCACCACACATGCATCCTCTCCTATTCCCCATCCCCCTCTCCCTCTCTCCACCGCACACATGCATCCTCCAAATCAAGGCGACGGACTTCGGTGGCGTAGGATTCGCGCAGCCCGGCTGCATGGCGTGCAATGACGCCCCTCCATCCGTTCCTCGGTGGATCTGGCGCGGACGACCACAGTGGCCGCAAATCCAGTGAGGATGGCCTCCATGGCCACGGATCCAGCGAGGACAACATCCATGGCCACAGATTCGGCGAGGACAACCAACATGGCTGCAGATCCACGGAGGTGGAGGTAGGTACACCACTCTCATCCACTCTTCATCTCCCTCTCACTCTTCCTTCATCCCCCTCTCTTCCTTTGTAGACGACGACAGGGATCCATGGTGGGGCTGGCACAAGGAGGCATGGCCGGCATGGATCCACGACGGGGACGCGCCCACGACGTGGATCTGGTGGCGGCCGGCGAATCTGGGTGGAGGCGGAGGTCCACGACGCGACTGCGATGAGGTGGAGGCGGAGATCCACGATGCGACTACGATGTGGAGGCCTGTTCTTCTTCGGCATGTTCTGTTCTTCGGAGACCCCGACGGCGGATCCGGTAGTGGCGCCCGCGGGTGGCCAGATCTGCGCCCGCGCTGGCTCCCTTCACAGGTGGTACGACGGCGACGACATGAAGATTCTGGCGGTGCTAGGGTTTCGGGGTGGGATTGGGCTCGACGGTGGGCTCGAAAACGGGCTCGCCGGCGGGTTCAGGATTTCTTTTTTGCTTTTTTTGAAATTATTTGTCGCAGCGGGCAACATAAGGTGTCCGCTGCGGTTAATACCCATTAACCGCAGCGGACACCTTGTGTTGCCCGTTGTGGTAATTAAAACTTCTGCAGCGGGCACCCACGTCCGCTGCGGTGGAGGCCACGATTAACCGTGACCTTCGTTCGCATCGAACGCCTTTGTTACCCGCCGTAGAAAACCCAAAGTGCCCGCCACGGTTGTTCATTACGGTAGCAGTGATATATATGATGTGAAAGGTACAAGTGAAGTGACTCAGTCGTTCAAAGTAGTAAAACGAACTTTTATGACATAGAAAATGTTGGTAAATGAACCACAAACTAATGATAAAATCAATGTGACCCATAAGTACTTGAATTACAATGAGACAAAACTAGCTGGTTTCAATGAAATGATATGAATGTGCACACCATGCATAGTTAGAAAATGTCATTATAGGTGTATATCAAATACAATCACATCGAGATGATTTTTTAGTAACAGGCGATGTGTTCGTTAGACGTGATTGGTGATTTCATCAATCTCAATACCAGGTTAGAGAATGTGATTATAGCGGTAGGGAATCCATATACATGTATGGAGGTGTCCGCATGCAAATGTACTGTGTTTGGTAAAAAAAACGTCATCAGTAGTGGAGCCGTAACCATATGGACGTGTCGCATCTCAATTCTCACGTTCCATCCCAGCGCAAGAGAACCAGGAGGGAGTAGTGGGCTGGGTACATTGGCTGTCAATCCTAGCACGCTTAAGCGAAAGATGCAGTGTACATGGGCCTCAAAATTTATCTTGGTGAGCCCATTTCTGTTGCGCATCCAGACGCAGGCCTTTATTACACGAGAAGCACTGGGTGCCCTTTTAAAGAGTGGAACAAGAGAGTTTTCGGCATTGGTACCTCTGGTACGGCTCATATTGCAAATCAAGGCCTACACTATAGAACGCTCCAACACAGTCTCAAAAGAGTTAAATAGTGACGGACATGTTTGGAGCTTTTGCCCATCACTGTTTAAACTTGCCCAGCTAGGCATCAACTTGGGCAGCATGCATGTTTGGATTTCTGACTTTGCCAACCTCGGTTTCTACGTCAGCAAGGCCAACATACAAGTAAAAGAACGTGTGATTGATTTATGCCCACGATGAAATGGAGCCATGTATGTTTGGAAGATTCAAGCCATGGAGTTTCTGAGACCAAGTTTAGATGTGTGTGCCTTTGGTCTCATGATGAATGATTATTGACACAAGAGTGGAGATGTTTGATTTTTTGCCTGTTGAGTTCATGTTACCATCATCCATCTCTAAACTAATTCCACCAATAAAATAGTGATACAAAACATTTTCATAGGAACTCAGATGAAGAGAAACCTTATATCAAAATTATAGCTTTGACACAATCTACAACTTTTGCAGTTCAGAAATTTTTTATTCAAAACTGCTTTGAGTCCCAAAATGTTGTTCTATGTTATCAAATTTTTAAATTGAGAATTTTCAAGCTAGCTCGGATGTTCCATGGTATATAGTGTCCAAGGTTCTAGATTATCCATTACAGAAGCACGAGGTACGTTATGTACCAAGGTTGTATTTGGCAACAGTCTCCCACTGCAACAGATTCTTCAAATGCGACGCTGCTAGAGCCATCTATCTCATTTTTTACTTGTCCCCCACTCTCTGCTACAGTAGATTCCAATTATCGCCTAAATCACAAAGCAGGAGATAAAATGACACCAATGGTATCAGAAGGCGACTTTGTTGGGAACAAGCTGCATTTGTTCCCTGTTTATTATACCATTATTCTCCTTTAATTTGTGGATAGATGGATCGGTGCTGTAAGGATTATTCCGTTGGCCTGGGAGGCTTCACCACGTGAAACTCGGTTAGGCCCCAAAAGTGGTAAGCCTCTAGTGCGGGCTAGCTACTACGTGCCAGAAGTTTGTACACTGATTTCCCGAGTGGCAAGCAAAAAGTTTCTACACAAGATATTTCGAGTCCAAGTGTACTCATGTCTCTGCTGCCACACCCGCACACGTAAGCACGTTATTATTATTTTTTTTCGATCACAGCCCACGCGTTTTTCATTTTACGAAAAATACAATCTAAAACACCATAACGACCAGAGAGGAACATAAACACATCGAAAATCTCTCCGGAAAGAAGGTTACACCAAAGTGAGAAGCTTTCTTTCATAGATGATTGTAGCTAGCCTGCGCTGCTTCATTGCTCGGCCTCGGCCTGGATGTCCGCTACCTACTGGACGGCCGTCGAAGCGACACCACTGAAGGTCGACCGAGCATTGAACTCTACCCAGAGGCGCCAACCGATCATGAAGACCAGCGAGTCGGACCCTCTGCGCAACGGTTTCGGCACCCTCTACCTCTGCCTCAGCCACCAATGAAGGGCATGCTCCGGCTCGACGTCCACGTCAAGGAGATGCAGTCGATGGACCCAGATGTGCCAAACCTGTATTATGTATGTTGTGGTGTCAAGTCGCGTGACCTGGCATCGTTGGTACTGAAATAATAGCTTCTAGCTGTATATATAATGGAGCACCTATTTTATTTCACTATGCGCGGTTTTCTTCTTTTTACTTATTTTGTAAGGCTTTTCTTGACATTAAAATTATAAAGCATTGTTCTAAATCAAACTTTGTAGTTTCATTAATTTTATACAAAAAATGCATAGCTCGCAAAAACTAAATTAGTTCCACTAAACTCTCATAATTAAGATACTAGTTCATAGTAGTTTGTTTATTTAAAATTTAATCGAAGTCGGAGAAAGCTGAGGTCTGTTTTTGGAGCGTTCTGTGGAACAGATTCTCGGGAAGAATCACTCCGTGATTGCCAAACGTATCTTTCACAGAGAAGTAATTCTCCGCTGATTCTATAAAATATTTTCTGAAATGAATTAAGAGGTCAAGAGCTGAAAAAAATAGCTTCTGCTGATTTTAGGGGCTTGAGCATTTCTACCCCTATTTTGATGCTTGTTTATGATTTTACCCTCTTTTTTTAACTTTGTGATTTTACCCCTGCAAATTCTAAATGAAGGGAGACTATACCCATGCTCTGTGTTGTGTTAACTTTTAGATGAATGGACAACTTTGCCCATATGTTTTTGTAACACTCTGGTGTTAAGCAAGCATAATCATTTGCATTCTTAAGAATAAGCATCATTATGCATAGCATTAATGAAAAGAGTGATTGTCATTTCATGTATCATGCTTGATTATTCGAATTTTGCTTGCCTTTCACACGAATTGAATAAGTGGTATGAGTGTTTGGTGTTTGATGACCCCTAAGGTAACCTAGACATGATTAGGACACCAAATTAACCTAGGTTTATGTTCATGGTTTTGGTTAATTAAGCTTTGTTGTCATGGTTGACCAAGGTGGACCATGAAAGTAGTTTTGTTTGACTGAATTGGAAGTGGTAGCTAGAGTGCTTGCATGTGTGTGCACCCTAATTGAAGTTTGTAGAGAATTTTATAAGGAACAAAAGTTGTTTTTACCACTTTTCATGAAAATGCTTGGAAGGTGTTCAAAAATATTGAAAAAGGGCAGAATTGGGGGCTGATTTTCCATTTTGGGAATTTTTAAAAGGTATTTTATTTGGATTTTTGTAATTCAAAATCTAAGCAGAATCTGGTAAAACTTCTTTAAGATAAAATGTTCTACTCTTCAAAATCTATATTTCATCTATTTTGAGTTTTTCCTATTCGGCTTAGTTTATGAGTTATTAAGCAGCAAAGTTTGTACTGAGTTCATGAAAATAGCATTTTGGTGACGGCTGTACCCTGGCCGTCAGGAAAATGTTCGGCCACCGCCCATGTCGCCCAGCCCGCGCGCTCCGCGTGGCGCGCGTCGACCGGCCGTTCGGGGCGGCAGCGGCCGTTCGGACAGGTTAAGACGCCGCGCCCGCTCTCCTTCTCGCTGTCCCCTCCTTCATTTTCCTCTCCCTACTCCTTCCCGCAGCGCCGCAAGCTCTCGGTCGCCGCCGCGCAGCACCGAGCTCGCCTCGCCGCCGTTCAAAATTCGCTGCATTCAGCCACGCATTGACCCACTGAGCCCCACAATCGGACGCGCCCGAGCCCGCTACACTTTCCTCCACCCTTGTCTCGGCCGGTTGCTTCAAGGTATACTCGAATTGACGCGTTTTCTCCCCGGCCGCCATGGCCGCACCTCGGCTTCGCCGTGGACTCGCCGCTCCGCCCGTCATTTTCTTGCCGTTTCGTGCACATCGGATGTGCTGTGCCCCGTAGCCGCTAGAGCCCTAGCTAACCGAGCCGATTAGGGTTCCTTTGCCGGGAATTTGGCCGCGCCGCCGTGCGGTTGGTCGCCGGTCCGCCGCGCACGTGGCCGAGCCACCTCGGCCGTGCGCCCTGTCCGTGTTAGCTGCTCCATAGAAGCGCGTTGACCTGCTTGTCCTTTCCCTCCGCTCGGTGGTGCCGGGTAGCCGCCGTGTCGGCCGGCGAAGCCACGCCGGCGACCCTCCTTGCCTTTCCCCGAAGGAGGACTTTCGTCCTGGAATTCAAGAAACCCTAGGGGCCTTTGTGCTAAGTTGCTAGACACAGCGAATTACCTAATAGGGCTTGGTTAGTTTCGGGAATCTTCAGGGTCCCCGGTGTAAAGTCCTTTTTCCTTTTTCTTTTCCACAATAGATTTTAGATTTTGTTTAAAGCTTTAAAAATTCATAACTTGCTCATTTTTCATCCAAATGAGTTGGTTCAACTTGCAGTATTTTTCTTATGAGATGATCTATGCATAAAAAATATGAAATATGGAATTTGTGAAACTTTTCTGTATAGCTTTATTTATCTCTATTAATTGTATTTATCTTAGGAAATGCATAACTAATTCTCTGTTGCTCAGAAAAATATGAGACCAAGTTTGTTAGTCTTCTTATGTCATGCTCTATCTGTGAAAAATGTTATTAGGCTATGTCATATGTAAATTTTGCTATGTCTAGTTATGGTGCCTATTTTCATGTGAGGATAAATAATTCATAATAAATAATGTATAAGGAATTTGTGCATGAAACTTTTTGGAGAGTGTTTTTATGTCAATCTAGAGCTAATTATGTTCTGAGATCTATTGTTTGATATACTTTTATGTACAAAGTATTTTATGCCCCTGGAATTGTGCTGCCTTGTCATTTTTGTGCAGGATAAAGTACTTACTGTTTTGACTTGAAATTTTTATGGTAGTCTTTGTTTGGTATGATTAAGCTTCTGTAATTTTTACAGAATTTTTTGAGTAGTCTAAAGTCATGTTGTAGTTTTACCCTAATTTCTTTCATTTATAAATAATGCTTTAGAGTTATCATTTCATGTGTGCAAAAATGCTTTTTATGCTATTCATGATATGTATGATCTGCTATTGGTTGTGGTTCAGTAGAGTGTAGTGTGCAAAACAATGGTTGTTTATAATTCCTTATAGTGTGCGAGTAAATTGTAATGCGAGGCCTATTTGAAGATTTGTTGGTAGAAGAGAATGCAGATGACATGTGCTTATCATACATGTTTTCAAATATCAAATCATTCATCTTAGCTGAGCATTCATTTACCATCACCATCAGCATTGTATTTATATGTATGCACGGTATTTATACGCACTATGCATCATACAGGATCGTCAGAGCTCGAGACGGTAGTTCCCGGAGCACCAGGAGAGGAAGGCCAACAGGAAGCTTTGGTTCGGAAAGCAGCAGCAGAAGAGGATCCCGAAGCTGATCTTCCGGAGTGTCCCGACCACCAGCCAAGCGCTTTCCTGAAAGGCAAGCCCCGGAGCATTCTCCCTGTGGTTTGCTAAATATCTAACTTGAGTCCTTTACTTGTTTGTTGCATTAAGTTATAGGCGTTGTTTTATACCGTTGCTGCATTACTTATATTCCTTGCCACTGTTTATACTTCAACCCTGTTAGGTTCAGGTACGATTATATGCTTGGCCCTGCTTAACTAGATCGGTAGAAGTCGGGTGATTTCCTGTCATCCGCGAGTTATAGGTGGTAACTCGGAATGGTTGAATACATTGTTATCTTGAATAACCATGTGGAGATAATAAATCGAGACCGGGCGGGATTGGATTTGAGAATGAACTGGAGGTTCAATGTGGTTTATCCCGTCTGTGTCGAACTAGCACCCCGTCCGTTGTACGTCCTCAAGTCATATTGAATTTATACCTCACATTTAGCTGGAAGGATAAGTCGTTCCGACCGCGAAGCCTAATTTTGATTTGGGCCGGGAGTCGACCTGCTGTACGCATCGCATTGGTGAAGATGGGGGACCACGGGTTACGCGGTTGTAAGGCCTGAATATAGCATGGTGCGCCCTGCTGGCAGCCGGACGGTGCCCGGATGTGATGGTACCTGTTGATCTCGCGTTTTTCCTGAATTGGATGTCGGTGACCTGTAGCTCACCGTGGCTGGTGAGTGTGGTTTGTGTGAGGAGTACCCGCCAGCTGGTTAGTAATCGATTATAATCGCCATCGTTCCTGGACAGTGAACACTTGACTTGAGCAGCGGCATCGTAGTAAGAACTTAAACAAGAGGTGAGATGGTTGAGCTGATGAGGTGGAAAGATACTCAACCGGAATTGGTTACTTTCTGTTGAATAATTATTACCATGTTTGTTTAGTACAGGTGCTAATGTAGCATGATAAGGTTAATCAGATTAAAATACATTGCTAGAAGGTTCTTTTTAATTATTTCTTAATGCAAGCTTTTCCGCAATGTAAATGAGTCAGCTATCCCACTTATACAGCCTTGCATACTCCTTGGAGTCATTTTATTTTAGTTTATGACGGGTAAGTCTAGCTGAGTACATCCTCGTACTCAGGGTTTTATTTCCCATGTTTTTTGCAGATGGTGAGATGCTTTATGGTTATTGTCAGAACTGTTTCTATCCCGACTTGGGAGATGATTAGACCTTGGGCATGGTCACTCTTCTCGACTTGATGCTTTTGCTGGATGTGGACTAAGGACCTGGCACTGTATTTCAAATGTGTGTGTGTGGTATTTGAACTTAAATCGCTGCCGCTACTTTGAGTCTCTAAACTGGTTTGTAATAACTCTATTTCGTACTCCGATGATGTTTTAAACTATGTGCGAACTGTGTACTTGTGAATGGAATCGCTAAACTATTACGATCTTGGTCGTGCCGGAAAAGTTTGAAATCCTTCGAGATTTCACGGACTACCGGGTTTATTAGGTCTCAATCATGTAGTTTGCCGCGCTAATGGCGAATTATGTGCTTGTGCTCTAATAAATTGGTCGGTTCTGTCACAGCTGGCATCGGAGCAGGTTTAGCGTTTTACTGTTCACAAGTATTTAAAATAAAAGAGTCTTTGATTTGCGAAAAGTATTTACAAAAAGTATAGGTGTTCAAATCTATGGTTTTGAAAATTAGAGTGTGCCAGTGGTCATATCCTTTATGCCCAATAGAATTCAGGTGGCTTAATTAAGTACTGACTTGGGGGAAATTGCATCATATTTATTATTTTACCGTTGCCCATACAATGGCGGATTCGTGTGGGTGCCATTCACTTGAATGGTAATGTATGGATCAAATTGCCTCTACGCCTTGGTAAGTGTGAGTTGTGAGAGCATGATTGGATGCAAATGCCAGTCTAGGGGAGTGCTTATTGATGCCGGATTATTTACATGTTGCACACATGTTTATATGAAGGTATCCCATGTTGGGACCGTCTTCTGGCAGTGTCGTCTTCTGCGCGACTGTTGGGGTAGTAAGTAATCGGTGTTTTCACCTTGTTCGGAAGGTGCGTGAATTTTTACGTCGAATTGCATTCATATGGGATATGGGCTGAAATGAATTTTCTGCAGGTACACTAACCGCGAACGGTAGAACGAAGTAGTTACATATATGAGAGAACGATGTATGCCACCGCATAGAGCGTTAGATTATTAGTTCGGGAGGACGTATGTACGTGCATGCATCATGGTTAAATTTGCTCATTCATACATTCATGGTTCCTTCCCTTATAATTAAATTGTCTCTTTTCTTTAAAATTATAACTTATGGGATATACAACTTTTGAACAGATGACGAGAACCAAGCAGACTGCTCATAAGTCCACTGGAGGAAGAGCGCCCTGTGGTCCTTTGGCTGTCCGTGAGTCGGCACCAAGGGAGGTGGACGCTTTTCTTGAGGAGCACGCCATGCCTAGCCTTCTTTGGAGGATTCTCTCCAATGCTGGGTACACGGTGGGCATGGAGCCTCACTACTACTGGGACAAGGATGATTTGGTGAACTATGGAGAGGCACGTGTGGAGGTAGTAGTCCCACCTTTGGACGGTGACCCCCACTGGGTTGGGTGGCGCTGTTTTGGTGCGGGCAAGACTGCCAAGACAGGTGCCACGTTTGCAGCCTTTGCCGTGGTGGAGCACCTGATGGAGGAGATACCTCACGCGCTTGCCGAGGTTTTTCCTAGAGTGTTCCCCATTGCTCACCGCTTCTCTAGGTGGCCACATGCTGAGGGAAACCCACTGGAGGCCGGTCCTGAGGAGGCACAGGGTAGCAGCACGCCTGCTATGAATGCTATGTTTGCCGTGATGGGGGCCTATGTCAACATGGAGACTAAGGCACTTTGTCTGAATGAGGAGTTCAAGGAGGCTCGAGTTGATGCACGCAAGGAGAAGCGTGAGTTGACTCGTGAGCTTCAGCGCTCCCGCGAGGAGGTAGCCCGTGTGTCTCATCATCGAGACAAGGTTGTGTTGGAGAGCCAGAAGATGGCTCAGGCTAGGGATGAGGCCTGGTCCAAGTTCCGTCGTCTTAGCTTTCCCCAGCAGCAGGTGCTAGAGGACGTGGAGGAGGTTCGTGCTTACAATGCTAGTCTGCACGAGGAGGTGCACAGGAAGCAGGAGGAGATCCGTCAGCTGAGAGCAGCCTTAGTAGCAGCTAGGAGGGCTATGAACAGTGCTTCCAGTGAGAGTAGCAACAATGGAGAGTAGCCTTGCTGAGGATCGTTAGTCTCTAGTTGTTCTTTTGCGTTCCTGTCAGGTGGTCATGTAACCCTTTTCCTCGCTATCGAGACTTTGATGTAATGTTGGAACATG
Organism: Bothriochloa decipiens; assembly: GCA_023333625.1. Lineage (NCBI taxonomy): Eukaryota > Viridiplantae > Streptophyta > Magnoliopsida > Poales > Poaceae > Bothriochloa > Bothriochloa decipiens. Next base: position 34,972 of record JALGXP010000157.1, on the reverse strand, counting down.
GTGTTTGAGGTGGTGATGTCCGTACAACTTTTAAAAGTCCAGTGTATGTATGCTGGCAAATTTATGGATGTTGTAAGACGCTTTGTGATGGTTCGCAGTAATATTATTAGTGATGTTGTGATGTGAAAAAGTTGGAATTACTGTGCCTCTATTTATTGTGCGAATTTATTTCCCTCGATAAATTTAGTTTGGCATGATTTTTACATTCACCTCTCATTATGACAACATTCACCTGATACGTACTTCTTGCTGAAATATGCAGATGCCGGTTAAACATAGTGGTTTGGGTGCTAATGGCAATGGTGGATCTGAAGAGGGTGCTGATAACACTACACATGGTGTGCCACCCCCACCTCTGACCAATGTGGAGCAGCTGTTTGCTCAGTTCTTGGGCAGCCAGCGCAATGTAGAGCAGCTTCTTCGCGAGAACTTGGCCCGCGATGTTCGTCAGGGTCCTCAACAAAATCAATACAGCAGCTTCAAGGAGTTTCAGGACACTAAACCTCCTGTGTTTAAGGATGCTCCTGAGCCACTTGAGGCAGATGAATGGCTCAATACCATGGAAGATAAATTTCGTCTTCTAAGGTTGACAGAAGAGCTAAAAGCGGAGTATGCAGCCCATCAGCTTGAGGGACAAGCAGGGACGTGGTGGAAGCAACATCGCACCACCTTGCCGCAGGGTGTTCCAATTACTTGGGACCGTTTTGCACATGCTTTCTGAGGAAATTTCATTCCTCCCAGTCTGATGGCTATGAAGAAGACTGAGTTTCTGTCGCTCACTATGGGAACTCGCAATGTGAAGGAGTATCTGCACGCCTTCAATAATTTGAGTCGCTATGCTCCTGAGTTTGTCAACACTGATGAGAACAAGATAGCTAGCTTCAAGAGAGGCTTGAGTTCCAAGTTGATGAAGACCATGAGCACTTCTGCCCGTGTTACTTTTAATGATTTCTTGAATAATTGTATTATGCAAGAAAACAGTAATAACATTCATGCTGCTGTCAAGAATCGTAAGAGAGCCCATGATGGAGGTGGTTCTTCTCAGTCAAGAGCCCCAACTGCTTTCCGTACGCCATTTCGTCCACCGATGTCTGGTGCGAGATTCAGGCCCCCGCAGCAAAAAAGGCATAACAATTATCCAGCTCAGAATCCGCAGAAGCATCACAGAGCATTCAAAGTTCCTGTTCCACAGGGGAAACCAGTACAGAGCAACTTGACCGGTGCTAACAAGACACCTGTCAATGGACCTTGCTTCAACTGCAACCAGACATGGCACTTTGCTCGTTATTGCCCTTTTCCCAAGAAGTAGCAGGGCCCATATCAAGCTCGTGTGCACAACACCTCGATTGAGGAAATTCTTGCTGGTGAACCAGTGACTGCGGGTATGTTTTCTGTGAATCAAATCCCTGCCACTGTTTTGTTTGATTCTGGATCATCGCATTCTTTCATGAGTCAAGCATTTGCACAGAAGCATGATCAAAAGATACTTGAATTGAGTATTGAATTCAAGGTTAGTTCAGCTGGGGCTGATATAACTACTAAGCAGATAGTTCAGGGTGCAACCCTAGACCTAGATAAGTGGAGGTTTCGGTTGAACTTGATAGTTCTACCTGGCTTAGGAGTGGATGTCATAGTGGGAATGAGTTGGATGAAATTCTGGGGTGCTGTGATCGATACAGGTAATAGGATGCTATCTATCAGAAATCCTCTTGGGGAGGGGACTTTTCAAGTGCCATTACCTCAAAAGTTTAAGCTAGAGAGTGTGTCCTATTCTACTCGTGTGACCCCTCTTCTCGAAATTCCTGTCGTGTGTGAATTTCCGGATGTTTTTCCTGAAGAGCTTCCGGGTCTTCCACCCGATAGAGATGTTGAGTTTCGTATTGAGTTGTTGCCTGGCACTGCTCCAATTTCTAGGAGGCCATATCGGATGCCGCCAAATGAATTGGCAGAGCTCAAAAATCAGTTGAAGGATTTGTTGGACAAGGGTCTTATTCGTCCTAGTGTGTCGGAATGGGGTTGTCCTGCTATCTTTGTGAAGAAGAAGGACAAATCTCTACGGATGTGCGTGGATTATCGTCCACTCAATGCTGTCACCGTTAAGAACAAGTATCCGTTACCCCGAATTGACATTCTGTTTGACCAGTTGTCCAAGGCGAGAGTGTTTTCCAAGATTGATCTTAGGTCTGGTTACCATCAGATCAAGATTAGACCAGAAGATGTGCCTAAGACCGCTTTTTCTACCAGATATGGACTATATGAGTATCTTGTTATGTCCTTTGGCTTAACAAATGCTCCTGCATACTTCATGTATCTGATGAATTCGGTCTTCATGCCGGAATTAGACAAGTTTGTGGTGGTGTTTATTGATGATATCTTGGTGTACTCAGAAAACAAAGACGATCATGCCGAGCATCTGAGGATTGTTCTAGAAAGGCTTAGGGAACATAAGCTGTATGCTAAGTTTAGCAAGTGTGAGTTTTGGCTCAAGAAAGTTCAATTCCTTGGCTATGTCCTATCTGATGAGGGAATCTCAGTAGATCCGAGCAAAGTACAAGAGGTTATGAACTGGGAAGCGCCGACTTCTGTGCATGAAGTTCGGAGTTTTCTTGGTCTAGCCGGGTATTATCGTCGTTTCATTCCGGATTTCTCGAAGATTGCCAAACCTATGACAAATCTGTTGCAGAAAGAGAAGAAGTTTGTCTGGACAGAGGAGTGTGAAACAGCTTTCCGTACCTTGCGGGAATTGTTGACCACTGCTCCTGTTCTTGCGCAACCAGATTTGGGAAAACCTTTTGATGTATATTGCGATGCATCGAAAATAGGCTTGGGATGTGTGCTTATGCAAGAAGGAAGAGTCATAGCTTATGCCTCACGTCAGTTAAAGAAGCATGAAGTGAATTATCCAACCCATGATTTGGAGCTAGCAGCTGTTGTGCATGCTCTAAAAATCTGGAGGCATTACTTGTTGGGTAACTTCTGTAAAGTCTATACTGATCACAAAAGTCTGAAGTATATCTTCACTCAACTCGAGTTGAACATGAGACAACATCGATGGATGGAGTTTATTAAGGACTTCAATATGGAGATCTTGTATCATCCAGGCAAAGCAAACGTAGTCGCAGATGCGTTGAGTCGAAAATCACATTGTCATGCTATTCAACCATTGTTAGCAGATGATTTTAGCCTCATGCATCCTGTTGTGCTGCGTAACATCCAAATTAGTTGCTCGCTTGAAAGTAAGATTATCGAAGGTTAGAAAACTGACAAGGGTATAGGTCATATCAAGGAGAAAATGTTGAAACAGCCGCTCAAACATTTCCGAGTGGATGAGAAGGGAATCTTATGGTTTGACGATCGTCTGGTCGTACCAAAAGATAGAGAACTCAGAAATCAAATTATGGATGAAGCTCACTTATCAAAGTTATCTATTCATCCTGGCGGTAGTAAGATGTTTCATGATCTGAAGGTTCGCTATTGGTGGACCAAAATGAGAAAGGAGATTGCAGCTTATGTCGCACGGTGTGACATCTGTTGTCGCGTAAAGGCTGTTCATTTGAAGCCAGCCGGAATGCTTCAACCGTTGCCGATTCCTGAATGGAAATGGGAAGATATCAGTATGGATTTCATTACCGGACTTCCCACCACTCAGAAAGGGCATAATTCTATTTGGGTAATCGTTGATCGACTTACCAAGAGTGCGCACTTTATTCCAGTTCGGACAGACTATCGACCGCCTCAATATGCTGATATTTATCTCAGGGAGATTATCCGTTTGCATGGAATTCCCAAGACGATTGTATCTGATCGAGGATCTCAGTTCACTGCTCATTTCTGGGAACATTTGCAGAAGGATTTGGGGACAAAGCTGAATCATAGTACAGCTTATCATCCTCAAACTTCAGGCCAAACAGAAAGAGTGAATCAAGTTCTTGAAGATCTTCTGAGGGCTTGTGTCTTATCATCCAAGGTCTCGTGGGAGAAATGGTTACCTTTGGCAGAATTCTCTTATAACAATAGTTACCAAGAGAGTATACAGATGGCTCCTTTTGAGGCACTGTATGGCCGAAAGTGTAGAACGCCTGTGAATTGGGTAGGACCTGGAGAAAGAAGATATTATGGTATTGACTTTGTTAAAGAAGCTAAAGAGCAAGTTCGAACAATTCAACAACACATAGCCGCTGCACAATCTCGACAGAAAAGTTATGCCGATAAGAGAAGAAGACCTCTAACTTTTGATGTTGGTGATTATGTGTATCTGAAGGTCTCTCCTATGAAGAAAGTGCAACGTTTTGGTGTTAAAAGAAAACTAGCACCTCGTTATGTTGGTCCATATCAGATAGTGGAAAGAAAAGAATTGTGGGCCTATAAGCTCAAACTGCCTGAAGAGATGAGTGCAGTGTTTCCTGTTTTCCATGTATCCCAACTTAAGAAATGTCTACGTGTTCCAACTGAGGAAGCCGTTAAAGTTAAAGACATTAAGCTGAGTTCAGATTTAACTTATGAAGAGAAACCTATGAGACTCCTGGATGTCAAAGACAGAGTGACCAGAAATCGTGTGGTCAGGCAATATAAGGTTTCTTGGAGCAATCATGATGATAACGATGCCACTTGGGAAACCGAGTACTATTTAAAAGAAGTATATCCCGATTTTCATAAAGAATGGTTAGTCTACTCAAATCTCGGGACGAGATTTCTTTAAGGGGGGAAGGGCTGTAACACTCTGGTGTTAAGCAAGCATAATCATTTGCATTCTGAAGCATAAGCATCATTATGCATAGCATTAATGAAAAGAGTGATTGTCATTTCATGTATCATGCTTGATTATTCGAATTTTGCTTGCCTTTCACACGAATTGAATAAGTGGTATGAGTGTTTGGTGTTTGATGACCCCTAAGGTAACCTAGACATGATTAGGACACCAAATTAACCTAGGTTTATGTTCATGGTTTTGGTTAATTAAGCTTTGTTGTCATGGTTGACCAAGGTGGACCATGAAAGTAGTTTTGTTTGACTGAATTGGAAGTGGTAGCTAGAGTGCTTGCATGTGTGTGCACCCTAATTGAAGTTTGTAGAGAATTTTATAAGGAACAAAAGTTGTTTTTACCACTTTTCATGAAAATGCTTGGAAGGTGTTCAAAAATATTGAAAAAGGGCAGAATTGGGGGCTGATTTTCCATTTTGGGAATTTTTAAAAGGTATTTTATTTGGATTTTTGTAATTCAAAATCTAAGCAGAATCTGGTAAAACTTCTTTAAGATAAAATGTTCTACTCTTCAAAATCTATATTTCATCTATTTTGAGTTTTTCCTATTCGGCTTAGTTTATGAGTTATTAAGCAGCAAAGTTTGTACTGAGTTCATGAAAATAGCATTTTGGTGACGGCTGTACCCTGGCCGTCAGGAAAATGTTCGGCCACCGCCCATGTCGCCCAGCCCGCGCGCTCCGCGTGGCGCGCGTCGACCGGCCGTTCGGGGCGGCAGCGGCCGTTCGGACAGGTTAAGACGCCGCGCCCGCTCTCCTTCTCGCTGTCCCCTCCTTCATTTTCCTCTCCCTACTCCTTCCCGCAGCGCCGCAAGCTCTCGGTCGCCGCCGCGCAGCACCGAGCTCGCCTCGCCGCCGTTCAAAATTCGCTGCATTCAGCCACGCATTGACCCACTGAGCCCCACAATCGGACGCGCCCGAGCCCGCTACACTTTCCTCCACCCTTGTCTCGGCCGGTTGCTTCAAGGTATACTCGAATTGACGCGTTTTCTCCCCGGCCGCCATGGCCGCACCTCGGCTTCGCCGTGGACTCGCCGCTCCGCCCGTCATTTTCTTGCCGTTTCGTGCACATCGGATGTGCTGTGCCCCGTAGCCGCTAGAGCCCTAGCTAACCGAGCCGATTAGGGTTCCTTTGCCGGGAATTTGGCCGCGCCGCCGTGCGGTTGGTCGCCGGTCCGCCGCGCACGTGGCCGAGCCACCTCGGCCGTGCGCCCTGTCCGTGTTAGCTGCTCCATAGAAGCGCGTTGACCTGCTTGTCCTTTCCCTCCGCTCGGTGGTGCCGGGTAGCCGCCGTGTCGGCCGGCGAAGCCACGCCGGCGACCCTCCTTGCCTTTCCCCGAAGGAGGACTTTCGTCCTGGAATTCAAGAAACCCTAGGGGCCTTTGTGCTAAGTTGCTAGACACAGCGAATTACCTAATAGGGCTTGGTTAGTTTCGGGAATCTTCAGGGTCCCCGGTGTAAAGTCCTTTTTCCTTTTTCTTTTCCACAATAGATTTTAGATTTTGTTTAAAGCTTTAAAAATTCATAACTTGCTCATTTTTCATCCAAATGAGTTGGTTCAACTTGCAGTATTTTTCTTATGAGATGATCTATGCATAAAAAATATGAAATATGGAATTTGTGAAACTTTTCTGTATAGCTTTATTTATCTCTATTAATTGTATTTATCTTAGGAAATGCATAACTAATTCTCTGTTGCTCAGAAAAATATGAGACCAAGTTTGTTAGTCTTCTTATGTCATGCTCTATCTGTGAAAAATGTTATTAGGCTATGTCATATGTAAATTTTGCTATGTCTAGTTATGGTGCCTATTTTCATGTGAGGATAAATAATTCATAATAAATAATGTATAAGGAATTTGTGCATGAAACTTTTTGGAGAGTGTTTTTATGTCAATCTAGAGCTAATTATGTTCTGAGATCTATTGTTTGATATACTTTTATGTACAAAGTATTTTATGCCCCTGGAATTGTGCTGCCTTGTCATTTTTGTGCAGGATAAAGTACTTACTGTTTTGACTTGAAATTTTTATGGTAGTCTTTGTTTGGTATGATTAAGCTTCTGTAATTTTTACAGAATTTTTTGAGTAGTCTAAAGTCATGTTGTAGTTTTACCCTAATTTCTTTCATTTATAAATAATGCTTTAGAGTTATCATTTCATGTGTGCAAAAATGCTTTTTATGCTATTCATGATATGTATGATCTGCTATTGGTTGTGGTTCAGTAGAGTGTAGTGTGCAAAACAATGGTTGTTTATAATTCCTTATAGTGTGCGAGTAAATTGTAATGCGAGGCCTATTTGAAGATTTGTTGGTAGAAGAGAATGCAGATGACATGTGCTTATCATACATGTTTTCAAATATCAAATCATTCATCTTAGCTGAGCATTCATTTACCATCACCATCAGCATTGTATTTATATGTATGCACGGTATTTATACGCACTATGCATCATACAGGATCGTCAGAGCTCGAGACGGTAGTTCCCGGAGCACCAGGAGAGGAAGGCCAACAGGAAGCTTTGGTTCGGAAAGCAGCAGCAGAAGAGGATCCCGAAGCTGATCTTCCGGAGTGTCCCGACCACCAGCCAAGCGCTTTCCTGAAAGGCAAGCCCCGGAGCATTCTCCCTGTGGTTTGCTAAATATCTAACTTGAGTCCTTTACTTGTTTGTTGCATTAAGTTATAGGCGTTGTTTTATACCGTTGCTGCATTACTTATATTCCTTGCCACTGTTTATACTTCAACCCTGTTAGGTTCAGGTACGATTATATGCTTGGCCCTGCTTAACTAGATCGGTAGAAGTCGGGTGATTTCCTGTCATCCGCGAGTTATAGGTGGTAACTCGGAATGGTTGAATACATTGTTATCTTGAATAACCATGTGGAGATAATAAATCGAGACCGGGCGGGATTGGATTTGAGAATGAACTGGAGGTTCAATGTGGTTTATCCCGTCTGTGTCGAACTAGCACCCCGTCCGTTGTACGTCCTCAAGTCATATTGAATTTATACCTCACATTTAGCTGGAAGGATAAGTCGTTCCGACCGCGAAGCCTAATTTTGATTTGGGCCGGGAGTCGACCTGCTGTACGCATCGCATTGGTGAAGATGGGGGACCACGGGTTACGCGGTTGTAAGGCCTGAATATAGCATGGTGCGCCCTGCTGGCAGCCGGACGGTGCCCGGATGTGATGGTACCTGTTGATCTCGCGTTTTTCCTGAATTGGATGTCGGTGACCTGTAGCTCACCGTGGCTGGTGAGTGTGGTTTGTGTGAGGAGTACCCGCCAGCTGGTTAGTAATCGATTATAATCGCCATCGTTCCTGGGCAGTGAACACTTGACTTGAGCAGCGGCATCGTAGTAAGAACTTAAACAAGAGGTGAGATGGTTGAGCTGATGAGGTGGAAAGATACTCAACCGGAATTGGTTACTTTCTGTTGAATAATTATTACCATGTTTGTTTAGTACAGGTGCTAATGTAGCATGATAAGGTTAATCAGATTAAAATACATTGCTAGAAGGTTCTTTTTAATTATTTCTTAATGCAAGCTTTTCCGCAATTTAAATGAGTCAGCTATCCCACTTATACAGCCTTGCATACTCCTTGGAGTCATTTTATTTTAGTTTATGATGGGTAAGTCTAGCTGAGTACATCCTCGTACTCAGGGTTTTATTTCTCATGTTTTTTGCAGATGGTGAGATGCTTTATGGTTATTGTCAGAACTGTTTCTATCCCGCCTTGGGAGACGATTAGACCTTGGGCATGGTCACTCTTCTCGACTTGATGCTTTTGCTGGATGTGGACTAAGGACCTGGCACTGTATTTCAAATATGTGTGTGTGGTATTTGAACTTAAATCGCTTCCGCTACTTTGAGTCTCTAAACTGGTTTGTAATAACTCTATTTCGTACTCCGATGATGTTTTAAACTACGTACGAACTGTGTACTTGTGAATGGAATCGCTAAACTATTACGATCTTGGTCGTGCCGAAAAAGTTTGAAATCCTTCGAGATTTCACGGACTACCGGGTTTATTAGGTCTCAATCATGTAGTTTGCCGCGCTAATGGCGAATTATGTGCTTGTGCTCTAATAAATTGGTCGGTTCTGTCACAGTTTTTACCTCTTTTTTATTTTGATCTTTGTGTTTATACCTCTGTTTTCTCAATATCGCATTGGTATATTCAGAATTCGTATCAGTGCCACGCAAAACCAACCAGTAAAACAAACACATCACAAATTTATATCTATTATCGCCATTAGTATCCATTCCAGTATCCATTCTTGAGTGTGTGATAGATCTTGCATGCGCAGTACAGATCCTCTGTGATTCCGTGCGACAGAGAAGCTCCAATCAGAAACTGGAAAAAAATTGGTGACAAATCAGAAGTATCTGGAACCCATGAGGCTGGCGGTGCCGCATCTCGAGCATCCACCGGGGCCTGACCACGGCCATGGCCTAGTTGTTCTCACCATTCCCCTATCATGGAGATATCGGCCACGGCCACTCAGGGAAGAACCGGAACCGCCAACGCGCGCTTTGAGCCGCATGCCTGTGCGCTGATCCCGCGTGTGCATCACCCTCGACACCGCCCACCAGCCCGCCACTCCTCTGCCGCGCCGGCTGTCGCGCCGGGGTCTCGCTCGCGCGCCGCCGCCGCCTCCAAATACTGCTAGGTTTGGTTTGGGAATGGGAATGGTCCCAGAGTAGCATGACTGAACGGGCGACGGTAGTCTGGTCATTTAATGTCATCCGATTTTGTTTTTCTAATTTTTTCATTGTTTAATTCATCGACGTCTAACACCGTTACAAAGTAGGGACAAACGGAGCTTTCATTTGAAAAAAGCGAGGGCAAAATCATAAAATTAAAAAAAGAGGGGTAAAATCACCATTGCATTATAGAATGAGGGTAGAAACACTAAATTTCCAAAAATCAAAGAGAATCACTTTGAGCCATATAATCAAGGAGCACATCTATGTCAAACGGACCCCTAAAGTGAGCTCATGGTTGAAATAGAGACAAACAGTAATCCAAGACATGTGCCCAAGAGGCAGGTCCAGTTGTAGCCCATAGTTCATGGTGACTTCTACAGTGACGGACTTTGCATGCAGTGGCTGTCATCCTTATCAAGGGTTGCTATGCCATGGACTTAAATTGTGTAGGACTCATGTTGTGTTGCCGTCAAAAAAAAAATTGTGCGTCGGTGGTTGTTCTTGTGTTGTGGAGGTGCCAGCGAAAGCTTTGTCGGTGATCTTACTGGTGTCAACAATGAGAACGCCTTCAGGCACCGTTTTCCTTCTAGGAGGTGTTGTCACAGCACTCCACAGCCCTCTTGCTGATCTTCAGCTGAAAATCTAGTCTTGATGAGATGGGTGGCGTTGGCGATCCTCATCGTTTTCTTGTTCGGAGGCATCACCTCGGAGGTCTATCTTCACGCAATTGAGTGTCACAGTCAAAGGGTAGGGACTTTTGTCTTGTTCCTTTGTTTGAGAAAGGAAATGTGATGAATTCATGTTACGCGGAGACAAAAACAAGTTGAAAGCAAGAGGCCGAGCGCGCGTCGACGATAGAGCCGCTTGTCAACAGGGTGGATGCCGTGAGGGTGCCGGGGGCGCTGGTACAGTGGTCACTGGTACCAGTGGCACGGTTGACAGCCAGCGATCACCGCTCGAGCCAGCACAGGCTCCGCAGACGGATGCGGAACGAGGGGGCGGCCATCGCCAACCAGGTTTCCATGGTTTGGCGGCCGCGGTCTGCTCGCCCCGGGGTCATGGGCTCAGGTCGTGGGCCACCGACCTCTGCGGATCCTGTGGCCACCTGGAGGGACGTAGTGTAGTCCATCATCCTCGAGGTCCACTGCCATTGCTCGGCGGTGAGCCCCCGGCCGTGGCGGGAAGGACGTCCCCTGGGCCGATGGTGCCGGTGGCCAGCGCAGACCAGGCTTCGCCTGCCTCTTGGGATGCGGTCTTGGAGGGCCCGCTGCCAGCCCTCGTGGCCACTTTGGAGAGGGATTCCTCTGGACCTCTCACGCCCACCTTTGAGGCTGGAATAGCAACAGTGCTGGAGACGACGGCGAGCGAGGTCGACAGGCGGGGCAGGGAGCACAGCGAGGACGTTGTCTTCGCTGTCGCGCCGGTGGCGACTGCGGCTGACCACGCTTCCGCCAGTGTCAAGGAGGCCGGGCGCGACAGCGAGGCCACGCCGCACGGCGCGGGTTTCCCATGGCGAGTGGTCAAAATCCCCGTGCTGGCTGCGACTGCCTCCCAGGAGCGCGATGTGCCAGACGAGGACGACAGATGCTGCACGTCGCCACCGGGCTCCCCTGTGGCAGCCACCTAGGAGCACGGTGCGTTGGACGATGATGACGGCTGCTGCATACCGCCTCCGGGCTTCCCTGTGGCAGCGTACAAGGACGTTGGTGGGGCTACCTCGGTGCCAACAACGCCGGTCGCCTGCACGTATTCGCAGCTTCCGCTTGCCGGCCTTGGGGGCGTGGTCGACAGTGGCGGATCTAGGATTTTAATCATGGGGGTATAAATGAAAACGATACAGTTCATCAACATGATCATAACATAATTAGTTCACTAAACGATGATAAAATAGTTGATAAAATAGTTACGATTATATATAGATGGAACCTAGAAAGCAACGAATATAGTGTGTTTAGGCTGTTTTATTACTGAGCAGATTAGCAATTGTATTTTACAGATGTATTATACATATACAAGTTATTAAAAGGTATATATATTTGGTGTTTTTCTAAAAATTTTAGGAGGACAGCTGTACCCCCATGCTACTACTGTAGATCCGCCCCTGGTGGTCGAGGATCAGTTCCTCACCCCGCCCCGCCCTGCCAGGATGGACCGGGACACACCGAGCAACGACGACGACGATGCAGCCGGCACGCTCCATTCTTTTTTGATCAGTGGGCGCATCGCGGGGTTCGCCTAGCAAGTGTTGAAGAAGGCCGCTACGCCCCTGCTGCAAGCGCCTGAAACACCCCTGCTGCGGACCAAAGTCTATGACCCCTTGTCCAAGCTGCCCCTTAGAAGTGCATGGATAGTGGCACAGTTGCTCGCCAATGTCCCGGTCGCCAGGCGAGGGAAAACCCTCATCATTCAACGGCTGGCGCAACTTGAGGGAAAAATGACGGCGGAGGCCAAGCAGAAGCTCGAGGCCACGTTCGGCGACGATCCTGTGGACGCGAACACCGAGTCAATGCGCGAGCTCTTCCCCAACCTCGCACGCCTGCGAAGCCTGCGCGGACGACGCGACACCCGCGCTTGAGCGCCACCGCCGATCCATCGATCAAAGCCGGTGTGCGCACTATAGGTTGTCTATTTCGTGAGTAATCCGCTTAAGAGGTAAGGTTTGGGAGCAGTGTTTCATGTAATATGTTTACTCCCAAAAGCGCGTAAAAACGCGGGTATGAAAACTCTTCTACTTAAATACAAAGGTGTACAAATCTTTTACGTATTTGAGAAAAAATTCCCAAAAGCTTTATCTTTCTTGTCCTTGAACTCTCTCTGTTGCTTTTTTCTATGTTCCTCGGGGTTAAGGTTTTGAGTCTATTAACTACATATATCTTTATCTTAAAAATCCCCGATTGACGTACACATATTTTACTTCTATTCTATAACACTGAAATGTGTACACACATAGTAATTCTCCCATAGTCTGATAGCGGTACGTATATATAGATGCGGCCAGCGGGGCACCATATCCCCCGATCGACGCGTGCACTCCGTTTCTACAAAAATAACATAGTAGTACGTATATGTCTATCCACTGAGGCACACACAATGCAACTATGCGCGTGCAGCTGACTGACGGGCGACGGCGCTGCTAAACTCTCGGTGGCAGCCACGTCACTCACACCTAGCCGGCGGCGGCAGGCACGGTGGCCTGCGCGATCCTCCTGAGCTTGGCGATGACCATGACGAGCTTGCTGTTGAGGCGGCTGACGATGCAGCGCGGCAGCCAGCCGGCGGCCGGGTCGAGCTGCACGACGTAGGTGACGACGCAGGACCCGGCGTCGCCGTCGAGCCTCTCCACGACCCAGCCGGACTGCAGCAGCAGGCTGCGGCCGACGGCGACGTTGGGCAGCAGGCCACCGCAACCACCAGCGTGCTGTCGTCCATGGCCTGGCGCCGCTCGTACACGACCAGGTCCCGCCGCCGCCTCGTGGAGGAGGAGGAGGCGTCGCCGAACTTGAGGTGGATGATGCTCAGGTCGTCGCCCAGCTCCCTGATGTAGGAAGACTCCACCAGCTGGTCCGACTCCCATTGCTGCACTTGCACAAACAAATAAACAAAACGCGGGAATGTTACCATTGTGCTTAAGTATTTCAAGTTGGGTTCAAGCCTTAGTAAAAATGTTTGCAAAGAAAAAGTCTCGGTAAAAATGATATGGCCCAAGCCTGATACGGTGAGGGGTGAAAATCAGAGTCCAAGCCTATCCAATGCACTTTCGAGGCATGCGGGCCTTTTTTGGCCCACGAAACCACGATCACAAGCACAGCTAATACAAAAAGCAAGTTTGTGACTAGGTATTAGCGTTCCTAACCTTGCTGTGATCTGCCAGCTAATTATCCTACCTGGAGTAGCTGAGTAGGAGGAGGGTCTGGTAATACGACACAGCATATGGGCTGCTATTAGGTACCGGCCCAAAAAGTCGAAAAGTGGCAAGAGCCGCCTCTAGTGCCAGATCGAGACTGGCTCATTTTTTTTTAAGATGGATCCATTCACCCGTATTTCATTGAAAAAAATATTATATTACAACTCCTGACACGAACTCGATAAGAAGCAGCCATCAAATTATTTCTTCCATTGAATATTATTACAACTTTTTAGAAAAATATATTAGCATATATGAACAATATCAAATTATTTCTTCCATTAAATCCTACCTTATTAAAGTTGCTTTTGACAAAGTTTTTTTCAAAAAAAATTAGAAATGAAACTCGGAGAAGATAGAGAGAGTGAACGCATATGGTTATAGTAAGATCCGATACTAATATATACCACCCAATGGCTCTAGTTATAGGTCATTTTGTATATAGCTTTTGCTATTTAACTAGATATATGATATATCTAGATGCACGATAAAATCTATACGCTGCAAAATCCAAACCGACCTGTAAATCGTAACGAAATGGACTGGTATATATAGTCAAAGTCAACCGCCTGGTCCCGTTCAAATTATTCCGTCCTCTTGGTAGTTTTGACTAACGAACGTAGTGAGCTTTGATGGTCAAAGAAATTGAATACTTTGATATATCTCTTAACTAATCCAGCGTGTGCAGTGTTCCGTTATGCTTGGGAACGGGCGGACACAATGCAGAGAGAGAAGAGAGAGCACTTGCATGTGGCTCAACGTGCAGTCACATGCAAGGCACGCCTTTGCATCATAAAAAAAAAAATGCACGCCTGTGCAGCTAGCGCACGCATCTACGATTTTTATTACTAATAACTAACCATTGGACCGTGTTAATTCAATTCTTCACGCGCACGCACCTAATCTAAGTTAATAGCCACTGTAGTAGTGGTGGCATCTTGCATCCTCGTACAGTCGTCTCGTCCTACTCCTACCACAACGGCTTTCTGCTGGTACATATATATATACTGCTCACTAGTCACTACTATAGCTACTGCTGCTGGTCGATCTGTTTCAATTGAATTGAATACTCCGGCAACGGCAGAACCGAACTCTTGTTTGACCAGATCTATATAGAAAAATACTGAAATTTAGATATTGAATAATTATTAGTAGATTCTAATTTTTTTGCGAGTTAGTAGATTATGATCACATCATATATTTTTATGATAATCCTATTTATGATAATCCTATTTAGAGATCAGTTGTTAATAATTTTCTATAAATTTAATCAAACTTAAGATTGTTTGAAATTTTGGAGTGCGAGACGATTGATGAGAGAGTACAAGTCGGAAGAATACTCTTTTTGTTTTAGGACTCGACTATCCGAGGGACATGTGTCAGATGCTGGACATGTCATGTGCAAAGTAAATGTACATGCAGACCTTGCGTCGGGTTTTAATTGTTTCTGCTTCGATTCTTTTAGCATTTTCGTGATTATAGGTGTGGCCTTGCTCAATGTCGTTAAGAAAACATGGCATCCCCACCATGTACAATACTACAATGCTATTGCAATTTCGCCTCGCTTGCTTATTCTATTAGCGTTTATCAATCAACTAAGTAGTGTTTTTTTTCTCTCATAACAGATCAGCATCAGTGCATCACCCAAAATCAGCAAGCCCTAAATGCTTCTTCACTATTTTTTTTTGAGTTATAAGTTGAAAACACTTGTTGCAACAGGTCACTATTGGATGGGATGGGCGGTGCCGACCTGCAACGTAGACAGATTCCCTACAAGAAGGCTTTAAGAATCACGGGTGTCCTACGTCGCAGCAGCAAGGCTTTTTCCCATCACCACGGTGCAAATGCATACGTTTTAATTTAATTTAGTTTATTCATTTACCAGCAAGAGTCACGAGTATGGATGAAAATGGTATGGATATTTTTCGATCGTATTCGAGACCGAATTCGTTTAAAGGGGTTTAAATCCGTCTATAACAATGTCCGGATATTCAACATCCGATATCGTATCCGTATCCGAATACTAAAATCTCATATTTATAACGTTGATATCCAATCTTATCCTATCCGGCACGGTTAACGCTGTACGTATTCGAATCCGAATTCGGGCCTAAATATAAAAACAAATATGTATGCCTGATATCTGTTCGTATCCGATCCGTTTTCATCGGGAGTCACGAGCCACGCAATGACTGACTTACTGCCACCTGCAGATCTACCACCGTATTTTCATTTCATTCACCGGCACCGCCGCCAGCTTTTTATTAGCACCAAAAATGCTAGTGCTAATATAGCTGGGATCGGACATGCAAGCCGACAACTTCCTACTAAAGTAGTACTTAAAAGTGTTTCGTCGACATTATCCACTTCAAACAAACATTTTCTCCGACCATAACGAAAATATATACTTTTGGATAGTATATATACAGTTCTTGTCGTTTAATTTGAAGAAAAGAAAATCTCATATGTATGACCAAAATGAAATAAATATGTGGCAAGACTGGCTTGGGTAGATTTGTATTCTTCTTAGCTAGTCGGATAAAGCGAATAGAAATAGTACTCGCATTGCATTGTGTTGCATTCAACGAAAGGCGGTTTTGATTAGCCAAGTCACATGGACATAAAGTGCTAGTCGTCCTAGAGCAAATTAAAGTCGGCAAAGCACTAGCTTTCCATTAACCACAAGCACACGGTCCATGGCAACAGATATGGAACCCAAAGTCTTGGATTTGTGTAAATGATCACTTCATCAGCTTTTTTGACCTAAAGTACTACTAGAAAATAAGTTACTCCTACGACTTGAGATGGAAAAGAAAAACTAATCTTAGAAGAATCAGTTTGCTCAAACCCTTCTCTTAGCTACTATAATACTACTACTTGTAGATTAAATATTAGTTAGTGTGTCGTGAGCGAGTAGTATGGTATGGTACCTTGGCGGCGTCGACGGCGTTGGCGACGGCCATGAACTGCTCCGGCGAGACGTCCTGCAGCAGCCACCGGCTCCGGAACACGTGCGCGGGCCCCGTCCGCCGCTTGGATATCTCCACGCCGTTGTGGTAAACCAGCATCTTCCACCCGTCGTCGCCATCGCCGGCGCCGCCCCGGCCGGAGTCGGACGCCGCCAGCAGCTCCTGGATGCAGCTCTCGCTCGCATAGCTCACGTACCTCCGCAACGAGTCCTCGCTTATGGACCTACGAATTTCATTCATAGCATGCACATCATCAAAGAATGAACACTGTGATTAAACAACGATTTCGTTCTTCTCGCCTAGCTAGCTAGCTAGCTAGGTGATGGATCATATACTTTACTGCTTAGGCGATGATTAGAGCAAATATACCTATATGTAATGTAACCAATTACGAAGAACAAAATAAGATGGAATGTGAAATGATTTTGGTGTCAGAATAGAATGTCACCATGATCTGGAGCAGGCAGGTGCTGCAGAAGGGGAGGGCAGAGAGCTGCCGCCGCCGCTGCTCATGCTGCTGGCTCTGCTCTCACAGGGCTCTGAAACCTGCCGCCGCTGCCGCCTTCTGCTTGCGCCTGCGACGACACGCCGATGACTGAATGCGAAGGAAATATGGAACACATGAAGGCTGCTGGATTTTTGTCTAGTGACACGAGAGATTGAGAGATGAGGAGATTTAAGGGACAACGAAATAAATAGAGCTTTATAGGCCAGGCCGGTGAAACTTGAAAGGTGTGTGTTGGCGTTGGAATGGAACGGAGCAGGTGTAAAGGCTTTATAGGAATGGAGACTTGAGAGGTGGGTTTTAAGAGAGGCCGGCCGGGGACGGGGACGAGGAAGTGGAGGAGGTGGAGGTGGACGCAGATGCAGTGATTGGGGCACATGGAGAGTGGCAGTGCTGACAGAGAGGGCGGTGGTGGAGTCAAGCGCAAGCGCAGCAGAGACAGAGAGCATGGGGAAACGGAGAGATGGAGAAGAATGCATTCAGGCATGGGAGCGAAGAGAGTACTGCCATGGTAACCAAGTTTTATTTTACAAGAATCACATGGATGTATATTATATGGAGGCCTTGTCGGTCAGCCAGCCACCCAAGGGAAATTCTTTTCATACCCATAACGGTCCTTAACGAATCAGCCGGAGGTGTTAGTTTTTACTTCTCTCTGCCTCCCTAATGTGCCAAAAAGAATGACACTTCAGCAACTGCATCATCATACACTTACGGAAAATAATAGCAGTCCCTCTTATCTAAAGTGAAAGCCGTTAAATTTATTATTCAAAATTATGAAATATTTTAACGCTTTATAGTTTGGAATAGATGGAGTAGCTGACTGAGAGCAGAGAAATGACTGTGGGTGCCCTATCTGTTACTGACAGCAGTTGATGTCATTCCTAAGGGCCAGCCATCTCCCAGATGTTAACAGGTGTATGCATATCATTATGGAGATGCCATTCCATTAGTTGGCACGATGCACCATAATTAGCATCCACCTAGCATAATTTGAAGGTAAACTAAACAATTGGGGGCACAGTGATGGTGTAATGCTGAAATGACAAATTTTTTTTGTCAAACAAATTATGAATATGCTACAGTATCATTTTTTTTTGACAGATGGAGTATTTTACAAAGAAGCAAGGTGAGTAAAGCCATGGAGAAGAGAGCTTTTTTTTTAATGAAGCTGGAGGGTTTGCAGCGCTACAGAATTTTATTAGGCAAAAATGCACTTGCAAGAAAGTTATAAGAGGCATAGGAATTGTACATTGTGATAAAACAAAATGAGGAATTGTATGCATTATAAACTAATTGTTGTTTTCAGCTTGGCATATATGGAGGAGTGGCACCTTGCCTAAAAAATATATGGAAGAGTGGTAAGCACTGATGTCGGCGTCGGGACCCGGGGTGCCCTAAGTCAACGAATAAACGTGTACTGCGTGCTCCCTAATCCGGATGGTGATGCAAGATGAACACAAAGATTTATCCTGGTTCGGGCAAAGAAGGCCCTACATCCAGCGGGGGGAGGAGATTTGTATTATCGTGCACCGAAGTGCTTGTACAGGGGTGAATACAAGCGAGAGGATGAGAATCGGGGGTGTAGCAGGAACTTGAGCGTTTCGGGCTCTAGAAGCTCTCTTGGGTGTTCGAGAGTTCTTTTTTCTCCCCTGTTCTAACGTGCCCGACATCCCCTTTTATAGAGTAAGAAGAGGCACGGGTGTACAAGAATCCTATGCGGTCGTAGGCGATGACGTCGAAGGGGTGATGCCGATCAAGTCGTGGTCACTATAGAGGCATGCGCTGGGCATGGGTCGCCCTGTAGCGACGTGCTTGGAGTCGGCGGTCGTCCTTCAAGCGTGTCACGATGACGTCCATAGACGGTCAGTGAAAGACCCGCGCCCATGCGCGGGCGTGCGGATCCCTGTATATGTCGTGTCGGGGGTTGTTGGAGCGTTGACTGGAGGCGTCGAGGCTCGACTCGA
Source organism: Bothriochloa decipiens (assembly GCA_023333625.1). NCBI lineage: Eukaryota > Viridiplantae > Streptophyta > Magnoliopsida > Poales > Poaceae > Bothriochloa > Bothriochloa decipiens. The sequence continues at coordinate 16,152 of JALGXP010000157.1, read as the reverse complement.
GGGGTGGCTTGATGACGCTCGAGGCCCAATTCGAGGGGTAGCCACGGGAGTAGTGGTTGGATGGATAAGATCAGACTTAGGGAATCCGAAGCTGGCGGCTGTCGCGTAGCATGTCGAGGGGGTGTCAGAGGTGGAATAGTGCTAGGCATGGTGCAGTAGTACCGGGCAAATCACCGTACGTCCAGGGATGGCCGGTAAAAGTAGGATTCGACTGTTGTACCCGATCACTGTAATATTGTTGTAGACATGCCATTAGGCAGGAGTTTGTGGAACGCATTAAATGTGCTGTCTCCTGTACAGGGAGTAGGTGGATTCGAGGGGTAGTGTCAGTCGACGGGGGGTCGTCCGCTCGAGCGGGCTCCCGTCACTCGATGTGGGGTCGTCCGCTCGGGCGGACTCCCGTCACTCGAGGACCCCCATCGAGTGGGAATTGGCCTCTTCTTGGGCAGTGATGCTCGTGGGCCGGCCCAGCGTGACTCGATGTACGCCGGTGGACCCGTATATTTGATCGTGGGCTTCCTTGGTGGTCTCGCGGTTCGAATGCTCGGAGATTAATTTTCCTGGAGGTCGGAGGTTTAGGGTGCCCCCTTATCCAGGTACCCGACAACTGAAATTTCCCATCCGCTTTTACCTCTGAAATGACACTATTTTTGTAGTAGTTGCTTGAAGAATTATCTTAGTGTCCTTGACAAGTTTTTAAGCACCTCTGATCTGTACACAATAATGTCGTTTGTAGGTTTTTAGTGGTTCAGTGCTGTAGCGAGAAATTTCTCCAAGTATTTAAGGACTCCTTTTTGCACAGAGGATGTTTGCAAGTTTTTCAGTGATTGCGTGTGCTGTTACCATAGGGCAAATGCCTCAAGAAAAAAGGGATTCTTTGCCTTGGTGGTCATAAAGGGACGAAGCAAAGGGAAGGTTTGTGCACATGGTATGTTGGCATGTATGCACTTGCATTGTTGGCAAACCTACTCTGCAAAGGAAAGAATTGGGCTTTTATTAGGTGACCAAACTATATATCTGATGATACCAAAAAAAAAAAAGTGATGGAAAAAAAAGGAAGGGGTTAAATGATGGCTTTCGAGGTACTTGTCCTTCTCCCTGTGGGGTTTTGGGGCATAATGGCTTCTCATTCACACACACACATGTGTGCGCGCGCGCGCGCTCCAAGCGAAGTAATCATGCCACGTCAGAAGGAGAAGGACCATTAGGACCTTTTTTTTGATGAAGGGTCGATGATATTGTCCAAGGTACTTAAACTACTAGCACAAGGCACTAAAAGATATGAAAAAAAAGGTAGTACAAGGTACTAAAAGATATTAAAAAAAAGGTAGTACAAGGCACTGCAACCACACATGCATGCAGTTTGATTTGGAGGAAAATCGAAGGTGAAAGTTAGATGTGCTTTGGCCGGAAGTTCCCAATGATATCTTTTAGAGGACCTCTAGTAAGGGTACGTGATGAGGTTGATTACACTACATTTTTACTGTCTGGTTTTTATTTGTACTAAAAACTAAGATCAAGATATGTAATGTTAGTTAAAGATATATTCTACCAATTAATAACCCTGGTCCAAGCCACGACATAGTAGTTAAACCGACTTCAACGACATCATTCTAGAGGTCTTAAGGTCATTATTGACTAGGCAACAGACATGGCAACACGTATAGTCTTATTAGTTGCACTACGGACAGGGTCAGTACCCAGTACACTCAAAACAGTGCAGTATTACGAAGCTGTCGTTGGATAAAACGCTGAAAGTCTTGCAAACCCACAGCTGTTTTCAAGTGACCGTGTAACGAAAATTGAAACGTTTGCGCTACTACACGCTGAACGTCCTTGGTACCCAGCTAATGTGTACCACAGACATGGGTTGTACGTCTCTGACTTGAATGCTGCACAGGACGGCGATCTACGGCATGCATCATTAGAATATAAGTAAATTGCTCATCTCTCCCCATCAGTTTAAGTTTTTGGGTTGAATCGATTGGTGTATGCAACTTAATATGCATGTTTTTAAAACTCTAAGTGTTAACCTAACTTGTTATAGGCACCCTACACATTTTCATGCGTGTGGTTGGGCAGTTAAGATAACATGTTTTCATGCGTTACACTATGCCACCAGCGCTGGATATGGCTGCATGGGCAGCTATCGTGGCAGTGGACTCGATCTGATGGTGGGCTAAGCGGTGGGTCAGTGGGCTCGTCACTTAATAAATTGATTGTGATTTTTTTTAATTTGCAAAAACACCATCACTGTCAACTAGATTCTCACCGCTTGTTCAGACCCTGCAGTGATTACCATTATTGGGGAGAAACAGACGGTAACGACCCTTTACCAACCAACGGTGTATGATGTGCAATCTTTAGTAGTGCTTGACAAATGGAACTTAGCAAAGGCATAAGGAGATTGCGTAATGGAGGCACTCGAAACTTATTGAAGTCAGAATGTCACGACTCAATGTTAATATAAAGCATGCACACGACTTTTGCTTCAAAATGTAATGTCAGAGAATTGTCATTAAAAAAGAATCACATTGATAGAAGAATGTCCTCACCACACATCTAGTGGCAAATATAGTGTCTCAAGGCCGGTTCGATCCTTTTCCTATACTACTGACAAATAATGGGTTTAGATGGTGTTGCGTGATATAAGCTAGATTGCTGGTGAGCTAATCAGCGTGTGGCGTCCACTGAGGCATTGGGTGCACGAGGCAGGGATATTCCTTTATCTGGCGCGCGCATACGCATTATATATGTACCGGAAATGAGGAAAAACAACATTATAATCCACTGAACGATTGTTGGAACTCCAGCTCCGTTGCCATATTTTGAGGTGTTGACTTAGCAAAGTACTTGGTGGCAAGCTATCTAGCTGTTGCAGCCACTTCGATATGCTGGTAGGCCAGGTTGACCATTGGCGTGGATTGATAACTCATGGCTGGGACTCATCTTCTCCATCCATGTGGATGCTCTATCTTTGGGTTGACCAGCAGCTGGTGCTAATCATAGGCGAGCATCACTGAAGAAGTTGCAAATCAGAGGCATCAAAAGTCTGGTCTTCTTGATTCCAAGTCAATACAGTATGCACTGCAAAAGCTGAGGATATTAAGCTGACAGTAGATTTACTTATGTCAAAACTTGTGTTAGGTAACTACCATCCATGCATTCTTTCTAATTAAGTATCATCAGTAGAAGAGAGATAACGGGATAAGGAAGCTAATATATACTACTACTCCCTACTTGGTTGACTCAGTGAACCTGCAGGCTGCAGAAGATGATAAGTTTCTATTTAGTTCAGTACATTTGGTCCATATGGATCTCCTTGGCGCAGGCGGTTGTTTTAGTTTGCTCACTGCTTTTTCCCCCTCCCCCCAAGAACAACATTGACCAGACAATCTTTCCTTCCTCACAAATCATAACGGTATTCATGCATCATGCTTACTACTAGTCAACACTAATTCTGAATCTCATCTCACAATATTTATTCACATGTGAGGTAAAGGATGCCTGACAGTGACAGATCAGAGCATACATGCATGCATGGATGCTCTAGAGATTGGTAACTCTGACACCGATGTTAGCTGGTAGCTCGATAAAGTTAAGACTACCCGCACTCATGTTCCGCTATATTCACTTCTTTAATGGAATATTTCGTCCTGGTCAGTGAGATTCTCTCCTCTATACTGAATTCCTCCGCACTCATTCATCCTTTATTGCATCATCTATCTATTGTGAGGCCTACTTATTAGTTTTTTTAATAATATTCCTGCCTCCTTCCCCCACTCATTCTCTGTCCTCTCTCTCCCCCCTTCTTCCTCCGCCCGCACCGAGCCCTCCCTGCTCCTGCTTTTCCGCTTCCCCTCCCCACCTACCTCCGCTGCGGCACGCGACCGGCGAGCGCCAGGCGGGAGGCTAGCACCAGGCGCGGCGAGCGCGCGAGTAGCGGCGGCGGCGCGAGAGCCCGCGGGCAGCGGCCGCGTGAGAAGCGACGGTACGTGTGGAGGACGACCTCACGGCTCCTCCGCCGCCGGGCCGTGGGGCGCGGATCCTCCTCCTCCGCCGCCACCGCCGCGGCCTCCTCCTCCTCCGCCCCAAGCATGCAGCAGTAGGAGGAGCTCCTCCGCCGCCGGGCCATGGAGCGCGGCTCCTCCGCCGCCGCCGCGGTGGCCTCCTCCTCCTCCGCCCCAACAGCAGATCAGCCATGGAGCTCGGCGCGAGCAACAGTGGGCGTGAGCCCCGGCGGCCTTGGGTGGAAGCGCTTCTCCCCTCCCCCTCCCCGCCTACCCCGCGAGCCGGAGGAGCTCTGGTGGCGCGGCGGAGGAGCTCTGGCGGGAGGAGTTGGGGTCGGCAGAGCTCGGCGAGCAGCCATGGCGCGGCGGAGCTCTCTCCTTCTCCCTCTACGGCGGCGCAATGGCCCTCTCCTCCTCCCTCTCCTGCGGCGCGGGACTTCTCTCTCTCTTTCTCGCGTGTGGACGAGGATGCGCGGGCCCGTAGGGGCATACCGGGTGTGTTGTACACCCGGCACAGAGCCAAGACCAGGAGCCATCCGGTGCTTTCCGGACGGCATTCAGGACCTTGCTGCGGGGTTTTTTTTTGTCTTGCATCCGCTTTTACCGTAAAACATCCAAGACGCGCTGCAGATAGTCTAAGGCTCAGACAGCCACCCTGCAGGGCTCATGTAACAAAAAGTCTGATCTGACCATAAACGGTTAGCAGTCAATCAGACAGTTGCTGTCCACGTTGTCGCTAGTTATTCATTGCACCCAGCACTACAGCCTATAAATTTATAGAGAAAAAGGAACTAAAGAAAATTCAGGCATTTATTTCAGTAACACAACTTAACTTATAAATCTTCTGCACTCATTTCCTTTTAATAAAGTCCTGTTTCCATTTCTTGCGGAAATGAAGAGTATATGATAATTACAATGCAGAAGTCATATCTTGAGAGCAGCTAAAAATGACTCAGTTTAAGTAATCTTTATTGTGTCTTGTACTGAACATTGTGCAACTGATAGCTTCTTAGTAGTCCAAAATCAGCCAACTAGAATCGTCGTTGTGGCGTCTAGTACCTGCCTCGGATACTCGACAACAAGCACAAATTTTTAAAGCACCTTCAGACTGATATCCTAACACTTGATGTATGGACGAGGCTCTTCTTTTTATTGCAAAAGAACAAAACAACAGATCATGCCCCTCGTTCAACACTACAAAAGATATTTGAGACAAAAATGCATGGTTTGATAAGATCAGAAGAGCAGAACACGAAACCAACGCACAAATGGAGATCAGGATGCCGTCTTTTCGATCGATCTGTCAGTTTTTGATGCTATTAAATCAGGAATTGGTTTGCAATATAATGCAGCAAATGATGTGGAGAGCAGAGTGCCACATTGCACGGCAGAAGTGAAATCCAATGATGTGGGGTGTAGTTGCAGATAAGAGCGAGCAGGATGCATAGATATATAATGCAGAACTGCAGAGAGGACTATTGGTTCTGTTGCCAATTTTGGCGTTGCTGTCTTGAATGGACTTGCGGTTTCTTGCAAGCAGATGCCTGAGCAAAGCGGAGGCAGGATGGTTTGGCGTGTCCCAAGATCCCTGGGCACAGTAGCATGCCAGCCTAGAGCTTGACCAGTTTTCTTAAAACCCCAAAACAACCTCCTGCTCTCCCTCTTGATCATTTAAAATTAGATTTTAAAAAGAGTTTTCAAGATATGTTTGAAAAAAGGAGCAAACATTTAAAATAGGTCCGAAAGTATATTTTAAAATTTATTTATAGTATTTTGAGACTTTTCAAATCTAAAATGGTTTGGAAATGTTCCAGAAAAGTGGTCAAAACCCAATTTTTTTAAATAAGTCTTTCTTTTTCTTTCCTCTTTCCTTTCCCTGTTTTGGGCCTGGTCCTACTTTGGGCCTGCGACTGCGAAGCCCGGCCGTGGCAAACTCTGCAACCCACCTTCCGGCCTGCTCCATCTCCCAAGCCGGACTGGTGTAACTCTCAAAAAGACACAACATATGCAATCAAACAAAAAGAAAAGACACAACATATCATTATCGACATTTTTGAGAAAGCTGGAAGGGCCAAAAGGCCCCAACAATAATTTTATTGAAAGGAAGCAGCAGTTCAGAACAAATTACAAAAAAGAGGGGGGCATAGAAATAAAAAGGACATCAAGAAACCAAAAAAGAGAAGAAAAAAATAAAGAAAGACCGGCAGATTACAACTAATTTTGGATCCATAAATCGAAGGTTCCTGAAAACTTGGCCTTAACCCGTAGGGTTAGGATTCTGATCTCTTTGTCGAAGATGTCTCTTGCTCTGTTTAGCTGCGGGGGAATGCCCTGGAAAATGAGTTCATTTCTTACATTACAGATCGCCAAGCACATGAGGATAACCGCCACCATGAAGAAGGAAGTATTTGCTTGAGCTTTTATTTCTTGAATTGCTTGTAAGATATCAGATTGGTTTTGAATTTAAATTCCAATCAGGCCCCAACACTGAACTGAGAAAGGGCAGTTGAGAAATAGGTGGTCCAATGTCTCTTCTACTGAGTTCTGGCATAGCACACATTCAGTTGATTGTAGCTGCATTCCTTTTCTTGATAAAATGTTGAATAATGCTTGTCTTAATATCATATCAATCTTACAAAATAATGTTACACGAGATAAACAAGCACATTTGTTACCGTAGTAACTAGCAATAAACATATTGCTTTCTTTCTCATTGTACAAAAAATGTGTCATTCAAAACTAATCATAGTTTCCAATAAATCCCTAACTTGTGCAAGACGCCTGCCGCAACACCCCAGAATAATATCTCACAGAATATGACATACAGCAGAGTTCCTAGCCGCTCCGAGTGCCAGACATTGACGAACACATGGTTCAGGATCCAATTGACCTGCAGAAATAGAAAGGAAAAAAAAAGGATAGAAAGAAATCAGCAAATGAACCTCATTAGGCGACTCACACCAGCTGGGTCCGGGAACAAAAACGGCAACAAACCACGTTCTTATTGCGCCAAATTAATAACCCCTTACAAGATTGTTATCTTCCGACTCGTAGTACCATCCGTTCACAAATCCAGCCAGTATTCCCTGTGCTCCTAGGGCAAACACAAGCATGGCGTTCATGCCTATCCACTCCAGGAAAAGGAATGGCGTCCTCAGCCCCCAGACATCAATCTGTCCATCAAAGAATAGATGTATTGTTTTCAGTTTTTTATTTTGCTGTAACTTGAAATCGAACAACTTTTGCGTACAGAATGTAAACATGAGCCGTACCAGTATATAGAAAGCTGAAAGAACAATTCCTGCTGCACCGCCTGTAAAGCAGACATAGCTGAAGCTGTAGAGCTGCTTGTTGGTTGGGATGGCTACAGGAGCACAGAAAATACATGTAAATCTCTGTACAAGGATTGTGAATGGCAGTCCATGTCTCACAATAAATATGCCATGTCTTACAACAAATATGCATGATTAAGTACCATTTGTGAAGTGTAGGATGATGCCGAGTACAAGGAGGGCAAACCCCGTCAGAAGCCAGTTCTTCAGTCTCCTTGTGAGTCTGCAAACAAGAAAGTTTCATGACCACATTGCACATTTGCGTTCATTAAGAAGTCACAGGCAGAAGAAAGTTTTCAAGAATAACCTTGAAATGGATTAGAACATGCCCATAATGTATCCCGATTGTCCCTGATAGTATCGCCGATATTGAACTGAAAACGAAAAAGATAGTCAGACTCTTGAATAGTATTCAGCTTCTGTTAATGTACGTTGTGAGATATCAGATTTCCACCTTAACAAGCCTTCCGGCTCAAAAGGCGCACGGCACCACGCTGGTGCATCAGATCGCAAGTGACCGCTGTAAGGTGAGCTTGATGTACAATCCTGATCAAAGTAATTTCAGATGTCCAATAGAACAGAACATTCAGTGTGACGGGAAAAAGAAGCATCATTGCAATGACAATGGCAAGTAGTAAGAATTCTGTTGTACCTTTGACCGGGTCCATTCTGGCTGTGTGTAGAGATGATTAATCCCCCAGAACTGCCTATCAACATAGCCAACTGCGTTGCAGGCTTGCTCCAGGATGGCCATCACACCACATTTTAGCTGCACCAACAAGCAAAAACTGTATCAAATACAACACATTCTAGTGATGATGGTATGGTATGCCCAGGAAAGTTACGGATCAGATACCGTAAATTGTTTCTTGTGGTGAACAAAGATCCAATCCCGGACATATAGTGAGAATGTTGTAACCATGTATATAAAAAATGCAATGAAACCACCTAACCTGTTATTTTCAAAAAGCGTCAGGGACGTTACTCAGTTTCAGAATCAAGAAAGGGCAAAATGGAAAGATATGTGCAGTCACAGTGTTATTGAACTATAAGGAAGAATAGGAATTGTGTACCAGTGCCATCGATACGCATGGAAATGGCGAAAGGGCCAGACCGCACCGTCGTAGGCTGTACCTTTACGGTGAATGCCTCTATCAGAGCAACAATGAAGTATACCAAAGCTATTTGTTAGACTAAGCAATGTGTGGTTGCATGTATTAGACTAGGCATCGTGCGGTTGCATGTGTGTGTCGCGTGTGTAGCTGCATGTGTGCAGAGGTTGTATAAATATGTAACCGATGCGATCAATAGAATTGATCCCTTACATTCTTTCACTATTATCTGATGACCCAATGTGAAGAAAACAAAAGAATCCAAGTTATTATTGTCATACTTGATATGTGTAAAGCAGGTGGCAAAAGAAAATTATTGGTGACCGAACCAGACCTGTAGGATGCCACACCATCTGATCTTCTTCATGTCCACTCCATAAGCGAGGTCATCCGGAGCATGAGAATATCCACCTTTGTACACATCAATAAATCATCAAATTTGATAGTAACAAAGTTTTTTCCCTACTAACAGATGAATGAACAAAAGCTGTTACAGAATCTTAGTAATGAAAGAATTACCTTGGAGAAGAATACCCCAGAAGAGCATTTTCAGTGCTCTGATGGTAATCTTCTTCACCGCGGCACCGAGATTTGGAACCCTCTGCAATCATGTCCATGTGATGTTCGGCCCTCTGCTAGCATGAAACATTCACTTGTGAAACAGCAAGAGGTGTAAGAGTATTGACGCTTGCTATTTTTCTCCGGCATAGTATTTTCACTACATCTGGGAGACTGTGGCAAATAATCGACGGTTGCAAGAACCTCTGCATTATGAAAGTATCAATTGAAGAGTGTATTTGCTTTCTCACCTTCAACGCGAAGACGATCGCAACACCGACTATGAAGAGGAAGAACGGCATGACGAAGTCTGCCAGAGTGCATAAGCCCAACCGGCATCGTCCACCGGTATCATAATCTGCAAGCAAGGAAATTCAACAGTTTATATGATGGCATTGAAATATTTCCTGCTTCATGAAAGGAAGGCTCTGAATACATCAGCCTAGGAAAAACAAACGAGTATAGGATTATAGGCGTATAGCTACTACTCCCAAACTCCTTATGCTCATTTTAATCTCCCATATACATGGAACTTTCTCAAATCATTTCTAAGGTCATGGAGAATTTTTTCAACAAGAAATTAAAACTGTGCCCCCCATAACAAAACAAAAATCAAAGTTTTTGGATTAAATAAAGAAGCAAAAAGTATGTATGGGCTGATGGGTGTATTACCACAATGGTTAGCCCTCTGAAGGCATCAAGAGCTGCCACTCTCCTGCTCTTCTTCTTCTGCACATCCTCAGCCTCAGCCACAGAAACTCTCTCCTTCTCGATGTCCTCAACTTTGCCATCACCATGCTCGACATGGCCAACGTCAATGGCATGCTGGTGCTGCTCTGGAGCTTTTTCACCATCTGACGCTGCTATCTCCTGCCCCTTCTCCATATCCACCGTCTAGCTGTATGTATGTATGTATGTGGAATGTTCAGGCTTACCTTGCTTAGATTCTAGCTACAGCTCGAAAATTGCAGGATTCTAACATGAAAACGGATGCCCATAAAGGTGACATGTGTGTTGAAGTGTGTCACATTCGTATATATACGTACACGCTACCGGATTCTGCATCTTTGCCGAGTGCCGACGGCACTCGGCAAAGCCTGATATAGACTCGGCAAAGGCTTTGTCGAGTGCCGCACTCGGCAAAGATCTGTCGGCAAAGAAAACGACGGCAAAGGCTTCTTTGCCGAGTGCCACGTGTCAGGTACTCGGCAAAGACTTTGTTGAGTGCCGGACACTCGGCAAAGATAAAAATTTAAAAAACCCAAAATTATAGAAATAAATTTTAATTAGGGAAGGGACCCACTGGACAGCCCCTAACAGCTCGACCCACGGTTTTTTCCTAGGATTTTTGCACACTTTATGGTGACAAGTATTCGAACTCACGACCTCTCAATGGCGTGGTTTCTGCCTTAATCACTGCACTACACCCACACATGTGTCTATAAGTAGTTTTAGTTTCTCACGTATTATATCAAACCGAGTGTAAATTGCTTTTTTGATGGCCTAAACGATTTCAAATTAAAAAGTTGTCAACTACAAAGTTTCATAATTTTTGGAGATATACACTTTTTGTTTAGGAAATTTTTTGATCCGAGGTCGTTTACGAAATTTAAATTTCAAATTTGAGAAATTTAAACGTAGGTTTAGCATGGCAAGATCAACTCAAATGAAAAAGTTGTCAACTATAACCTTTCATAACTTTTTGAGATCTACAAACCTTATTTTTGCTGTTTTTCTATCCGAGGTTATTTAAAAATTCATATTTTAAATTTTTAAAATCCAAACGTAGTTTAACATGGTAAAAGTGAACTCAAATGAAAAAGTTTTCAACTGTATTATTTCATAACTTCTCAAAATTTTGGTTATTTGATCATTTTTTCATCCAACGTGGTCGTTCTTACATAATTCACAATTCTCATATAATCCTCTCTAATAGTTTTTCATGAAACTTTATAAACAGATGTAGAATTTATGAACAACTTTACTATCGATTTGTTAAATGAAGAAATAATCAATACAAACTTTGTAGATATTAAAAATTTATGAAAGTTTGTAATAGAAAACTTTTTCATTTGAGTTAATTTAGTGCCTCAAAATGTATTTTTAAAAAACTCTTGGCCGAGTGCCATGAGCTTGGCACTCGCCAAAGACCTCTTTACCGAGTGCAAAGTGTAACATCCACAATGTTAGGCTTAACAAATCTTGCATTACATGGCATAAGCATCTCATGAGCATCTCATTTTGCATATTTGAGTTGGGTTCATGCTTGCTTTTATATTTACAATAAATGGGTAATTGAGTTTTAAAACCCTTTTTAGAAAGTGCTTGTTGCATTTCTCATCTCAAGTTGGACCTTTAATATGTTTTGTAGAGAAAATAATTTGTGACCAAAAGTTTATTTTCACCAAGTCATGAAAATGCTTTTTAGTCACTCAAAGAGGGTAAAAATAGTGTTTAGGTATTAATATTTATTAATTATATATTTTAAATTTGAGCCAAATTTGTATCTTCAAAAATATGCCAAATTAGCAAAAACTTTAAATGTTCCTCTCTTCAAATGGAGCAACTTTTATATTTTGAGTTTTTCAAAATTCGCAACTGTTTGTAAAATACAGGGAGTCAAAGTTTTAGTTCAATTTCAAATGAGGTGGGACCCACCTGACCCCAGCTGTCATCCTCTCTCTTCCTCCCCTGTCTCCTTCCTCTCGCTGCTGCTACCGTCGCTGCCCGCCTGCAGCGCGCCTGCATCGAGCGCGCGGGGGCACTCGATAGTGCACGCCTGCGCTCGCACCCGGTCGCTCACCCGCGCACTGCCTTGTCCGCTGGGCGGGAGCGCTACGCCGAAGGTTCCGTCTCGCCTCGCTGTGCTTCGCGCCTCGCCTCGCGCCAACTGCTCCACCACACGGCTATTCTGGCACGCGCGCATGCACTCGAGCGCACTCAAGTGCCACACTCGCTGCCCGTTTGCCCTGCTTCCCCGCCGCTTCGGTGCCGTGCTGACACCGAGCGCCATTGGCGCTGATCGGCCGCCTCACCGCTTGGGCTCAGCCTCGCGCCCTCCGTGCCTGAATTGATGAGCCGAGCACCCTTATCTACTCTCCTCCACCCCCATTTGCTCCCTCCCCACTCCGTTCCCTTCATTTTCTCCCCCGCGCAGCACTCGGCCATTGGAGCCGCCATGGCTGCTGCTGAGCTCACCACCGCATAACTCCCTCCTCAGCCGCTCATTTTTCAACTTGAGGGCAACATTTGGTTTGCCATCACCTCCTCCACCTTCTTGACAACCTCCCACGCCAGATTGAGCAAGGTAGTGGCCGAATTTGGCCACCCCCTTCTTTCCCCGCGTGCCACGACTGCCATGGCCGCCGGAGCGGTTTGGCGTGGCCGTGCCCTCCCGTCCCTCTCCGCTCCACTTCTTGCACATTCCAAGGTCACTAGGGTGTATAGGAGCTCCAATGGGAGTCAATGGTGTCGGTCGAGGCCTCGTCTCGCCGGACCACGGCCTCTCCGCCGCCATGCTCACCGCCGTCGCTCGCCGGCGTAGTTAGGGTCACCCTGGGCCTTCATCTTCTACCCCGTTAGGCTCGCTTCGTCGCACTGAGTCTGTAGGTGCCGGCCATTTCGCCGAAGGTGCTCGCCGCCGGCGAGGAGTCGTCGGCCAGCGGCCTTTCCCCTGTGTTGGCCCGCTGACGGGTGGGGCCCACGATGACGTGGCCCTGACATCAACCGGGGTGCGCCTCTGGGTGCACGCTAGGTGGACGTAGCACATATACGCCTCTGGGTGTAGCTCCGGGCGCGCTTAGCAGTTTGAGTCACGAATTTTTGAAATAAAAGGAATTTCCAGATTTGTTGTAAAAGCTTTGAAAATTCATATCTTGCTCATTAATTGTCCAAATGAGTTGGTTCAAGTTCCAATATTTTTCTGATGATGAGATATACATGAGAAAAATATAAAATGCCATGTTTGGGATACTTTTCTATGTAGTTCTATTTAAATGCTATGAAATGAATAAATCTAGAAAAATGCATAACTAATTCTAGAATTATCAGAAAAATATGATTCTTATTTTGTTGCTCTAGTTAGGATGTGTGGATCTATGTAAAATATTAGTTGGCTATGTTAGGTGTAAAAGTCACTCTATCTTTTTACGATGCTTATTTTGCCTTTGGATTAAGAAATTCATAATTAAATAATTAATTAAGATAACTGCTTGATAATTTTTGTAGGCTATTTTAGGGCTAAATAGAAACTAGTTATACTCTTAAGTATACTGTTTGACTTATTTCATAGTACAAAGTATTTTATGTCCAATGATTGTCTCTGCCTTGTGATTTTTGGGTAGGATAAAATACTTACTATTTTAACCTAAAAATTTTATATTAGACTTGGTTTGACATGATTAAACTTCTATAATTTTTTTAGATTTTTCTGAGTAGTACAAATATGTGTTCCAGTTCTGCTTTAGTTTAATTAGGTGTTTAATTAGGGTTGTGTGATGACATTTTATGTAGTTGTGATGCTTTGGTTGTCTTACCCAAAATAATTGCTGGTGGGTTGCTGAAAAAACTTATTTGGAGTTCTCTAAGTAGTACCGACGTAATAAGTGCATTCTATCATCTACCACATGGTCATGCATACATTCATAACATACATCATGCTCGCTATAATGCATACATGGTATTCATATGCATCGATGCATCATACAGGTTTACCGAAGGACCTTACGTTTGTAGTTCAGGAGGAGCCGGAAGGGGAAGGACAGCAGGGAGCAGTGCTGCAGGAGGCAGGAGAGGACGAGGACCCAGAGGCTAACTTGCCAGAGTGCCCTGACCATCAGCACAACTGCTTTGAGAAAGGTAAGCCCCGGAGCATTCCTCCATTTTGTTTTACAAAATAACTTAATTTGAGTCCTTTACTGTTTATAATGCATTAAGTTTATAGGTGTTGATCGATACCGTTGATGCATTACGATTACCCTTGTCCACCTGAGATACCCAAATACCCTGTTAAGTATAGGTTCCCTTACATGCTTAGCCCTGCTTAAATAGATCGGTAGAAGTTGAGTGATTTTTTATCATCTGCGAGTTATAGGTGGTGACCGTTAATGGTGAGCTGTGCCGTTGCTTTGGAATAACCATGAGAAGTAATAAATTGAGACCGGGTGGGATTGGTGCTGTGGACAGAACTGGAGGTTCTGAGTTGTTTTATCCCGTCTGTGTCGAACTAGTACCCCATCCGATGTCTCCGTCCCCTTGTCATGTTGAACGCATGCCCCACAGATAGCTGGAAGGGTGCGATCACCCGACCGCGAAGGCTTGAGTTATGTCCGGGCCGGGTTTCAACTTGCTAAATGCATTGTATTAGAGTACAGGGGCGCGGAGAGTAAGCCTGAGGTCGGTGTCTGACTAGATGCAGCGGGCGGCCCCTAGGTATGATGGTTCCTGTTGATCCCGCGACTCTACCCGAACGGGCCAAGGTGACTTAAGGTGCCTTCGCGCGGCTTGTCTGGGTTTGTGTGGGGAATATCTCGCCAGCTGGTTTGCAAACCGATTATAATCGCCATCGTTCCTGGATAGTGAACACTGACTTGAGCACCGGCATCGTAGTAACAACTTGAACAAAAAGATGAGATGGTTATGATGTTGATGATGAAAGATGCTCCACTAAATCTGTTACTATTCTTGCTTGTTATTTACACCATGATTGTTTAGAACAGGGGTTAATCTAGCATGATTAGGGCATGATTAAATTGCAAAGCTAGAAGGTGTAAGTAATTGTTTATAGTAAGCTCAAGCCTTCATACAAAGAAATGAGTTAGCTAGCTCTCTTATAAAGCCTTGCATACTCCTTGGAGTCACTTTATTTTTGGTTTATAATGGGTAAGTCTAGTTGAGTACATTCTCGTACTCAGGATTTTATTTTTCATGTTGTTGCAGATGGCGAGATGTTTTATGGCCTTGCCAGACTTGCTACTACCTAGCTTTGGGAGATGAATAGACCTTGGGCAAGGTCACTCCGTATTATCGTACCTCTATGCTTTTGTTAGATTTCCGATGAGGACCTGGCATTATGTTTAAAACTATGTGTACGTTTGTGAACCCAAACCTTTATTTGCTTCCGCTATTTGGACTCGAATTTGGAATTATAATAACTTTATTATGACTCTGATGTAATCAATTATGTGCGAACTATATGTAATATTATGGATGGTGTATGTTGAACCTTATTCGATCTGGGTAACAAGTTGAGATGTTTGAAATCTTTCAAGATTTCATGGACTGTTGGATTAATATGGGCACAATGTGCTAAACTAAAAATTTTTTCGACGGCTTATTTAGTACCTTGGGTTTATATTAATTGGGCGGTTCTGTTACACGATGTCTGGCACTCGGCAAAGACTTTCTTTGCTGAATGCTCGAGATTTAGCACTCGACAAAGAATATACACTCGGCAAAGTCACGATTCCCGATAGTGACAGCTATCTAGTTACAATAATTGTATGTGCCTTGCCATCCACAAAAAATGCTGTTTATTTTGGTATAACTAGTAGTTTGGCAGCGTTGCCGTGCAGCAGTGGCCTAGTAGGTGAAGTAAATGTTATCCAGGGGAATGTGTCACTTTCTATCCATGTTTCATTTCTTGTAGGTCTTCATGTCCTCTGTTTCCAAGTGTCCAGACCTTGCAGACTTCACCACGTAAAACGCCTTCACATGAAAACAAAGCTATCAAGGGCAGCAGTGTAAACTAAGATATGTTGTGTATTAGGGAACTGCGCCATGTTCTTTGGAACGACATATAAGATCAGGGATCATGACAAAGCAAACTAAGATCCCTTTCGCTACCAAAGAAATTGAACTGTTTCTTGCGAAATAATTTCATGTCAAGGCACAGATGCATCCACTGAAATAATTTGACTAAAATATGACATGGGACTCACTATATGTTACGCTAACTTTTTGCTCGTTGAAAATGATGTATTGCATATGTACTTTGAGGTGACTAACAGAGGTGAGGCATATTATCAAATAATTAAGGGCAGATTCTTACTCAAAAACTAAAGAGGAAAAAAAATCAGATTTACAGGTTTAACAGGGGGGTCTCGAAGGGAGGACAAAGTCAGATTTACAGGTTTAACAGGG
>JALGXP010001557.1:0-12969 GCA_023333625.1 Bothriochloa decipiens | reverse complement strand
AGGGTGGGAACCAAACATGGTGTCAGGTTTGAAAAACTGGCTTACTCGCGAAATTATGGTGTGCTTGCGGCCCTATTGGGATTGGGGACCGACGGTGCTGATTTCACGACAGCAAGAGGCGGGGAAGTATGCCTAGGAAAACATGCACCGCGAGTGGGGCAAGGTGGTTTTTTCACACAGGGAATTAGGGTGGGAACCAAACATGATGTCAGGTTCAAAAAACTTTCTTACTCGCGAAGTTATGGCGTGCTTGCGGCCTTGTTGGCATCAGGGCGCGGCGGTGCTGATTTCGCGGCAGCAAGAGGTGGTCAAATTTGCCTCCGAAAAACAAGCACCATGAGTGTGGCAAGGTGGTTTTTTTAGATGGGGACTTAGGGTGGGAACCAAACATGGTGTTAGGTTTGAAAAACCAGCTTACTCATGTAGTTATGGTGTGCATACTGCCTTGTTGGCATCGGGGACCGGTGGTGCTAATTTTGCGGCTGCAAGAGGCGGGGAAGTTTGCCTCTAGAAAACATGAACCACGAGTGGGGCAAGGCGGTTTTTTCACACGACGAAGGGTGGGAACCAAACATGGTGTCAAGTTTGAAAAACTGGCTTACTCGCGAAGTTATGGTGTGCCTGCGGCCCTATTGGCATTGGGGACCGGCGGTGCTGATTTCACGGCAGCTAGAGGCGGGGAAGTATGCCTGTGGAAAACATGCACCGCGAGTGGGGCAAGGCGGTTTTTTCACATAGGGAATTAGGGTGGGAACCAAACATGGTGTCAGGATCGAAAAACTGGCTTACTTGTGAAGTTATGGTGTGCTTGCGGCCTTGTTGGCATCGGAGACTGGCGCTGCTGATTTCGCGGCAGCAAGAGGCGGGCAAATTTGCCTCCGGAAAACAAGCACCACGAGTGGGGCGAGGAAGTTTTTTCACACGGGGACTTAGGGTGGGAACCAAACATGGTGTCAGGTTTGAAAAACTGGCTTACTCATGTAGTTATGGTGTGCATGCGGCCCTGTTGGCATCGGGGACCGCGGTGCTGAATTCGCGGCAGCATGAGGCAGGGAAGTTTGCCTCCAGAAAACATGCACCACGAGTGGGGCAAGGTGGTTTTTTCACACGAGGACTCAGGGTAGCAACCAAACATGGTGTCAGGTTTGAAAAACTGGCTTACTCACGAGGTTATGGTGTGCTTGCGACCCTATTGGCATTAGGGAAAGGCGGTGCTGATTTCACGACAGCAAGAGGCGGGGAAGTATGCCTGCGGAAAACATGCTCCACGAGTGGGGCAAGGCAGTTTTGTCACACAGGGAATTAGGGTGGGAACCAAACATGGTGTTAGGTTTAAAAAACTGGCTTACTCATGATGTTATGGTGTGCTTGCGGCCTTGTTGGCATCGAGGACCGGCTGTGCTGATTTTGCGGCAGCAAGAGGCGGGCAAATTTGCCTCCGGAAAACAAGCACCGCGAGTGGGGCAAGGCAGTTTTTTCACACGGGAACATACGGTGGGAACCAAACAAGGTGTCAGCTTTGAAAAACTGGCTTACTCATGTAGTTACGGTGTGCATGCGGCATTGTTGGCATCGGGAACCGATGGTGCTGATTTCGCGGTAGCAAGAGGCGAGGAACTTTGCCTCCAGAAAACATGTACCACGAGTGGGGCAAGGTGGTTTTTTCACACGAGGACTTAGGGTGGGAACAAAACATGGTGTCAGGTTTGAAAAACGGGCTTACACATGAAGTTATGGTGTGCTTGCGGCCCTATTGGCCTTGGGGACCGGCGGTGCTGATTTCACGACAGCAAAAGGCGGGGAAGTATGCCTGCCGTAAACATGCACCGCGAGTGGGGCAAGGCGGTTTTTTCACATAGGGAATTAGGGTGGGAACCAAACATGGTGTCAGGTTCGAAAAACTAGCTTACTCGCGAAGTTATGTGTGCTTGCGGCCTTGTTTGCATCGGGGACCGGCGGTGCTGATTTCGCGGCAGCAAGAGGCGGGCAAATTTGCCTCCGGAAAATAAGCACCGTGAGTGGGGCAAGGCGGTTTTTTCACATGGGGACTTAGGGTGGGAACCAAACATGGTGTCAGGTTTGAAAAACTAGCTTACTCATGTAGTTATGGTGTGCATGCGGTCTTGTTGGCATCGGGGATTGGCGAAGCTGATTTTGCGGCAGCAAGAGGCGGGGAAGTTTGCCTCCAGAAAACATGCAGCATGAGGGGGGCAAGGCGGTTTTTTCACATGAGGACTTATGGTGGGAACCAAACATGGTGTCAGGTTTGAAACACCGGCTTACTCATGTAGTTATGGTGTGCATGCGGCCTTGTTGGCATCGGGGACCGGTGGTGCTGATATCGTAGCAGCAAGAGGCGAGGAAGTTTGCCTGCAGAAAACACGCACCATGAGTTGGGCAAGGCGGTTTTTTCACACGAGGACATAGGGTGGGAACCAAACATGGTGTCAAGTTTGAAAAACTGGCTTACTCATGAAGTTATGGTGTGCTTGCGGCCCTATTGGGATTGGGGACCGACGGTGCTGATTTCACGGCAGCAAGAGGCGGGGAAGTATGCCTTGGAAAACATGCACCGCGAGTGGGGCAAGGTGGTTTTTTCACATAGGATGGTGATTTAAAGTTTGACTCGCGAAGTCCCCGTGTGAAAAAACCGCCTTGCCCCACTCGCCGTGCTTGTTTTCCGGAGGCAAATTTGAGCGCCTCTTGCTACCGCGAAATCAGCACCGTCGGTCCCCGATGCCAACAAGGCCGCAAGCACACCATAACTTCATGAGTAAGCCAGTTTTTTGAACCTAACACCATGTTTGGTTCCCTCCCTAATTCCCTGTGTGAAAAAACAACCTTGCCCCACTAGGGGTGCATGTTTTCCGCAGGCATACTTCCCCGCCTCTTGCTGCCGTGAAATCAGCACCGCTGGTCCCCAATGCCAATAGGGCCGCAAGCACACCATAACTTCGCGAGTAAGCTAGTTTTTCAAACCTGACACCATGTTTGGTTCCCACCCTAAGTCCTTGTGTGAAAAAACCGCCTTGCCCCACTCATGGTGCATGTTTTCTGGAGGCTAACTTCCCCGCCTCTTGTCGCCGCGATAGCAGCACCACCGGTCCCCGATGCCAACAAGGCTGCATGCACACCATAACTACATGAGTAAGCTGGTTTTCAAACCTGACACCATGTTTGGTTCACACCCTATGTCCTTGTGTGAAAAAACCACCTTGCCCCACTCATGGTGCATGTTTTCTGGAGGCAAACTTCCCCGCCTTTTGCTGCCGTGAAATCAGCACCGCCGGTCCCTGATGCCAACAAGGCCGCATGCACACCATAACTACATGAGTAAGCCAGTTTTTCAAACCTGACACCATGTTTGGTTCCCACCCTAAGTCCTCATATGAAAAAACTGCCATGCCCCACTTGTGGTGCTCGTTTTCTGGAGGCAAACTTCCCCGCCTCTTGCTGCCACAAAATCAGCACCGGCGGTCCCCGATGCCAACAAGGCTGCACGCACACCATAACTACATGAGTAACCCAGTTTCTCAAACCTGACACCATGTTTGGTTCCCACCCTAAGTCCCCGTGTGAAAAAAACACCTTGCCCCACTTGCGGTGCTTGTTTTCCAGAGGCAAATTTGCCCACCTCTTGCTGCTGCGAAATCAGCACCGCCGGTCCCCGATGCCAACAAGGCCGCAAGCAGTCCATAACTTCACGAGTAAGCTAGTTTTTTGAACTTGACACCATGTTTGTTTCCCACCCTAATTCCCTCTGTGAAAAAATGGCCTTGCCCCACTCGTCGTGCATGTTTTTCGCAGGCATACTTCCCCGCATCTTGCTGCCGTGAAATCAGCACCGCCGGTCCCCAATGCCAATAGGGCCGCACGCACACCATAACTTCACGAGTAAGCCAGTTTTTCAAACCTAACACCATGTTTGGTTCCCACCCTAAGTCTTCATGTGAAAAAACTGCCTTGCCCCATTCGTGGTGCATGTTTTCTGGAGGCAAACTTCCCTGCCTCTTGCTGCCGCGAAATCAGCACCATCGGTAACCGATGCCAACAAGGCCGCATGCACACCATAACTTTGTGAGTAAGCTGGTTTTTCAAACCTGACACCATGTCCGGTTCCCACCCTAATTCCCTGTGTGAAAAAACCGCCTTGCCCCATTCGTGGTGCATGTTTTCTAGAGGCAAATTTGCCCGCCTCTTGCTGCAGCGAAATCAGCACCGCCGGTATCCGATGCCAACAAGGCTGCAAGCACACCATAACTTTGTGAGTAAGCCAGTTTTTCAAACCTGACACCATGTCCGGTTCCCACCCTAATTCCCTGTGTGAGAAAACTGCCTTGCCCCACTCGTGGTGCATGTTTTCTAGAGGCAAACTTCCCCGCCCTAAGTCCCCTGCCTCTTGCTGCCGTGAAATCAGCACCGCCTTGTTTTCCGCCCTAAGTGCATGTTTTCCGCAGGCATACTTCCCCACCTCTTGCTACCGTGAAATCAGCACCGCCGGTCCCCAACGCCAATAGGGCCGCAAGCACACCATAACTTCGCGAGTAAGATGGTTTTCCAAACTTGACACCATGTTTGGTTCCCACCCTAAGTCCTCGTTTGAAAAAACCACCTTGCCCCACTTGTGGTGCATGTTTTCTGGAGGCAAACTTCCCCGCCTCTTGCTGCCAAGAAATCAGCACCGCCAGTCCCCGATACCAACAAGGCAGCATGCACACCAAAACTACTTGAGTAAGCCAGTTTTTCAAACCTGGCACCATGTTTTGTTCCAACCCTAAGTCCTCGTGTGAGAAAACTGCCTTGCCCCACTCGCGGTGCTTGTTTTCTGGAGGCAAATTTGCCCGCCTCTTACTGCCACGAAATCAGCACCGCCGGTCCCTGATGCCAACAAGGCCATAAGCACACCATAACTTCATGAGTAAGCCAGTTTTTCGAACCTGACACCATGTTTGGTTCCCACCCTAAGTCCTCGTGTGTGAAAACCACCTTGCCCCACTCATGGTGCATGTTTTCTGGAGGCAAACTTCCCCGCCTTTTGCTGCCGTGAAATCAGCACCGCCGGTCCTTGATGCCAACAAGGCCGCATGCACACCATAACTACATGAGTAAGCCAGTTTTTCAAACCTGACACCATGTTTGGTTCCCACCCTAAGTCCTCATGTGAGAAAACCTCCTTGCCCCACTCGTGGTGCATGTTTTTTGGAGGCAAACTTCCTCGCCTCTTGCTGCCAAGAAACCAGCACCGCCGGTCCCCGATGCCAACAAGGCCGCATGCACACCATAACTACATGAGTAAGCTAGTTTTTCAAACCTGACACCATGTTTGGTTCAAACCCTAAGTCGCCATGTGAAAATACTGCCTTGCCCCACTCGCGGTGCTTGTTTTTCGGAGGCACATTGGCCCTCCTCGTGCTGCCGCGAAATCAGCACCGCAAGTCCCCGATGCCAACAAGGCCGCAAGCACACCATAACTTCATGAGTAAGCTAGTTTTTTGAACCTGACACCATGTTTGGTTCCCACCCTAATATCCTATGTGAAAAAACTGCCTTGCCCCACTCGCGGTGCATGTTTTCCACGGGCATACTTCCCCGCCTCTTGCTACCATGAAATGACCACCGCCGGTCCCCAATGCCAATAGGGCCGCAAGCACACCATAACTTCATGAGTAAGCCAGTTTTTCAAACCTGACCCCATGTTTGGTTCCCACCCTAAGTCCCCGTGTGAAAAAACCGCCTTGCCCCACTCGCGATGCTTGTTTTCTGGAGGCAAATTTGCCCGCCTCTTGCAGCCGCGAAATCAGCACTGCCGGTCCCCGATGCCAACAAGGCTGCAAGCACACCATAACTTCGTGAGTAAGCCAGTTTTTCGAACCCGACACCATGTTTGGTTCCCACCCTAATTCTCTATGTGAAATAACTGCCTTGCCCCACTCGCAGTGCATGTTTTCCGTAGGCATACTTCCCCGCCTCTTGCTACCGTGAAATCAACACCGTCGGTCCCCAACGCCAATAGGGCCGCAAGCACACCATAACTTCACGAGTAAGACGGTTTTCCAAACTTGACACCATGTTTGGTTCCCACACTAAGTCCTTGTTTGAAAAAACCACCTTGCCCCACTTGTGGTGCATGTTTTCTGGAGGCAAACTTCCCCGCCTCTTGTTGCCAAGAAATCAGCACCGCCAGTCCCCGATGCCAACAAGGCAGCATGCACACCATAACTACTTGGGTAAGCCAGTTTTTCAAACCTGGCACCATGTTCGGTTCCAACCCTATGTCCTCGTGTGAAAAAACTGCCTTGCCCCACTCGCGGTGCTTGTTTTCTGGAGGCAAATTTGCCCGCCTCTTGCTGCCGCGAAATCAGCACCGCCGGTCCCCGATGCCAACAAGGCCATAAGCACACCATAACTTCGCGAGTAAGCCAGTTTTTCAAACTTGACACCATGTTTGGTTCCCACCCTAAGTCCTCGTGTGTGAAAACCACCTTGCCCCACTCATGGTGCATGTTTTCTAGAGGCAAACTTCCCCGCCTTTTGCTGCCGTGAAATCAGCACCGTCGGTCCCTGATGCCAACTAGGCCGCATGCACACCATAACTACATGAGTAAGCCAGTTTTTCAAACCTGACACCATGTTTGGTTCCAACCCTAAGTCCTCGTGTGAAAAAACCACCTTGCCCCACTCGCGGTGCTTGTTTTCTGGAGGCAAATTTGCCCGCCTCTTGCTGCCGCGAATTCAGCACCGCCGGTCCCCGATGACAATAAGGCCGCAAGCACACCATAACTTTGCGAGTAAGCCAGTTTTTCAAACCTGACACCATGTTTGGTTCCCACCCTATGTCCCCATGTAAAAAACCGCCTTGCCCCACTCGTGGTGCATGTTTTCCGGAGGCAAATTTGCCTGCCTCTTGCTGCCGCGAAATCAGCACCGCCGGTCCCCGATGCCAACAAGGCCGCAAGCACACCATAACTTTGTGTGTAAGCTAGTTTTTTGATCCTGACACCATGTTTGGTTCCCACCCTAATTCCCTATGTGAAAAAACCACTTGCCCCACTCGCGGTGCATGTTTTCCGCAGGCATACTTCCCCGCCTTTGGCTGCCGTGAAATCAGCACCGTAGGTCCCTAATTCCAATAGGGCCGCAAGCACACCATAACTTCGCGAGTAAGCTAGTTTCTCAAACCTGACTCCATGTTTGGTTCCCACCCTAAGTCCTCGTGTGAAAAAACACCTTGCCCTACTCGTTGTGCATGTTTTCTGGAGGCAAACTTCCGTGCCTCTTGCTGCCGCGAAATCAGCACCGCCGGTCCCTGATGCCAACAAGGCCGCATGCAAACCATAACTACATGAGTAAGCCGGTTTTTGAAACCAGACCCCATGTTTGGTTCCCACCCTAAGTCCCCGTGTGAAAAAACCGCCTTGCCCCACTCGCGGTGCTTGTTTTCTGGAGGCAAATTTGCCCGCCTCTTGCAGCCGCGAAATCAGCACTGCCACTCCCCGATGCTAACAAGGCTGCAAGCACACCATACTTCATGAGTAAGCCAGTTTTTTGAACCTGACACCATGTTTGGTTCCCACCCAAATTCCCTGTGTGAAATAACTGCCTTGCCCCACTTGCAGTGCATGTTTTCCGCAGACATACTTCTCCGCCTCTTGCTACCATGAAATCAGCACCGCCGGTCCCCAATGCCAATAGGGCCGCAAGCACACCATAACTTCATGAGTAAGATAGTTTTTCAAACTTGACACCATGTTTGGTTCCCACCCTAAGTCCTCGTTTCAAAAATCCACCTTGCTCCACTAGTGGTGCATGTTTTCTAGAGGCAAACTTCTCTGCATCTTGCTGCCAAGAAATCAGCACCGCCGGTCCCCGATGCCAACAAGGCAGCATGCACACCATAACTACTTGAGTAAGCCAGTTTTTCAAACTTGACACCATGTTTGGTTCCAACCCTAAGTCCTTGTGTGAAAAAACTGCCTTGCCCCACTCGTGGTGCTTGTTTTTCAGAGGCAAATTTGCCCGCCTCTTGCTGTCGTGAAATCAGCACCGCCGGTCCCCGATGCCAACAAGGCCGTAAGCACACCATAACTTCACGAGTAAGCTAGTTTTTTGAACCTGACACCATGTTTGGTTCCCACCCTAAGTCCTCGTGTGTGAAAACCACCTTGCCCCACTTGTGGTGCATGTTTTCTGGAGGCAAACTTCCCCGCCTTTTGCGGCCGCGAAATCAGCACCGCCGGTCCTCGATGCCAACAAGGCCGCATGCACACCATAACTACATGAGTAAGCCAGTTTTCCAAACCTGACACCATGTTTGGTTCCCACCCTAAGCCCTCGTGTGAAAAAACCACCTTGCCCCACTCACGGTGCTTGTTTTCTGGAGGCAAATTTGCCCGCCTCTTGCTGTCGCGAAATCAGCACCGCCGGTCCCCGATGACAATAAGGCCGCAAGCACACCATAACTTTGCGAGTAAGCTAATTTTTCAAACCTGACACCATGTTTGGTTCCCACCCTAAGTCCCCATGTAAAAAACCGCCTTGCCCCACTCGTAGTGCATGTTTTCCGGAGGCAAATTTGCATGCCTCTTGCTGTCGCAAAATCAGCACCGCCGGTCCCCGATGCCATCAAGGCCGCAAGCACACCATAACTACATGACTAAGCCAGTTTTTCAAACCTGACACAATGTTTTGTTCCCACCCTAAGTCACCATGTGAAAAAACTGCCTTGCCCCACTTGCAGTGCTTGTTTTCCAGAGGCAAATTTTCCCGCCTCTTGCTGCCACGAAATCAGCACCGCCGGTCCCCGATGCTAACAAGGCCGCAAGCACACCATAACTTCATGAGTATGCTAGTTTTTCGAACCTGACACCATAACAGTGCTTGTGGCCTTGTTGGCATCGGGGATCGGCGGTGCTGATTTCGCGGCAGCAAGAGGCGGGCAAATTTGCCTCTAGAAAACAAGCAGCGCGAGTGGGGCCAGACGGTTTTTTCATACGGGGACTTTGGGTAGGAACCAAACATGGTGTCAGGTTTGAAAAACTAGCTTACTCATGTAGTTATGATGTGCATGCTTCCTTGTTGGCATCGGGGACCGGCGGTGCTAATTTCATGGCAGCAAGAGGCAGGGAAGTTTGCCTCTGAAAACATGCTCCATGAGTGGGGCAAGGTGTTTTTTTCACACGAGGACTTAGGGTTGGAACCAAACATGGTGTCAGGTTTGAAAAACCTGCTTACTCGTGAAGTTATGGTGTGCTTGCGTCCCTATTGGCATTGGCGACCGGCGGTGCTGATTTCACGACAGCAAGAGGCGGGGAAGTATGCCTGCAGAAAACATGCACTGCGAGTGGGGCAAGGCAGTTTTTTCACAAAGGGAATTAGGGTGGGAACCAAACAGGGTGTCAGGTTTGAAAAACTGGCTTACTCGCAAAGTTATGGTGTGCTTGCGGCCTTGTTGGGATCGGGGACCGGCGGTGCTGATTTCACGGCAGCAAGAGGTGGGCAAATTTTCCTTCGGAAAACAAGCACCGCGAGTGGGGCAAGGCGGTTTTTTCACACAGGGACTTAGGGTGGGAACCAAACATGGTGTTAGGTTTGAAAAACTAGCTTACTCACGAAGTAATGGTGTGCTTGCGGCCCTATTGGCATTGGGGACCGGCGGTGCTGATTTCACGGCAGCAAGAGGCGGGGAAGTATGCCTGTGGAAAACATGCACCGCGAGTGGGGCAAGGCAGTTTTTTCACACAGGGAATTAGGGTGGGAAACAAACATGGTGTCAGGTTCGAAAAACTGGCTTACTCAAGAAGTTATGGTGTGCTTGCGGCCTTGTTGGCATGGGGGACCGGCGGTGCTGATTTCGTGGCAGCAAGAGGCGGGCAAATTTGCCTCTGGAAAACAAGCTCCGCGAGTGGGGCATGGTGGTTTTTTCACACGGGGACTTAGGGTGGGAACCCAACATGGTGTCAGGTTTGAAAAACTGGCTTACTCATGTAGTTATGGTGTGCATGCGGCCTTGTTGGCATCGGGGACCGGCGGTGCTGATTTCGCGGTAGCAAGAGGCAGGGAAGTTTGCCTCCTGAAAACATGCACCACGAGTGGGGCAAGGTGGTTTTTTCACACGAGGACTTAGGGTGGGAACCAAACATGTTGTCAGGTTTGAAAAACCAGCTTACTCACGAAGTTATGGTGTGCTTGTGTCCCTATTGGCATTGGGGACCGGCGGTGCTGATTTCACCGCAGCAAGAGGCGGGGAAGTATGCCTGCAGAAAACATGTACCGCGAGTGGGGCAAGGCGGTTTTTTCACACGGGGACTTAGGGTGGTCACCAATATGGTGTTTGGTTTGAAAAATCAGCTTACTCATGTAGTTATGGTGTGCATGCAGCCTTGTTGGCCTCGAGGACCGACGGTGCTGATTTCGCAGTAGCAAGAGGCGGGGAAGTTTGCCTCCAGAAAACATACACCACGAGTGGGGCATGGCAGTTTTTTCACACGAGGAGTTAGG
Source organism: Bothriochloa decipiens (assembly GCA_023333625.1). Lineage (NCBI taxonomy): Eukaryota > Viridiplantae > Streptophyta > Magnoliopsida > Poales > Poaceae > Bothriochloa > Bothriochloa decipiens. The sequence goes on along the minus strand of JALGXP010001557.1, from coordinate 2,472 downwards.
GTGGGAACCAAACATGGTGTCAGGTTTCAAAAACTAGCTTACTCATGAAGTTATTGTGTGCTTGCGGCCCTATTGACATTGGGGACTGGCGGTGCTGATTTCACGGCAGCAAGAGGCAGGGAAGTATGCCCGCGGAAAACATGCACCGCGAGTGGGGCAAGGTAGTTTTTACACATAGGGAATTTGGGTGGGAACCAAACATGGTGTCAGGTTCAAAAAATTGGCTTACTCGTGATGTTATGGTGTGCTTGCGGCCTTGTTGGCATCAGGGACCGACGGTGCTGATTTCGCGGCAGCAAGAGGCAGGCAAATTTGCCTCCGAAAAACAAGCACTACGAGTGGGGCAAGGCGTTTTTTCACACAGGGACTTAGGGTGGGAACCAAACATGGTGACAGGTTTGAAAAATCAGCTTACTCATGTCGTTATGGTGTGCATGCGGCCTTGTTGGCATCGGGGACCGGCGGTGCTGATTTTGCGGTAGCAAGAGGCGGGGAAGTTTGCCTCCAGAAAACATGCACCACGAGTGGGGCAAGACGGTTTCTTCACACGAGGACTTAGGGTGGGAACCAAACATGGTGTCAGGTTTGAAAAACTGGCTTACTCACGAAATTATGGTGTGCTTGCAGCCCTATTGGCATTGTGGACCGGTGGTGCTGATTTCATGGCAGCAAGAGGCGGGGAAGTATGCCAGCGGAAAACATGCACCGTGAGTGGGGCAAGGCAGTTTTTTCACATAGGGAATTAGGGTGGGAACCAAACATGGTGTTAGGTTTGAAAAACCTACTTACTCATGAAGTTATGGTGTGCTTACGGCCTAGTTGGCATCGGGGACCGACGGTGCTGATTTCGCGGTAGCAAGAGGCGGGCAAATTTGCCTCCGGAAAACAAGCACCGCGAGTTGGGCAAGGCAGTTTTTTCACACGGGGACTTAGGGTGGGAACCAAACATGGTGTCAAGTTTGAAAAGCCGACTTACTCATGTAGTTATGGTGTGCATGTGGCCTTGTTGGCATCGGGGACCGGCGGTGCTGATTTCTTGGCAGCAAGAGGCGGGGAAGTTTGCCTCTAGAAAACATTCACCACGAGTGGAGCAAGGTGGTTTTTTCACATGGGGACTTAGGGTGGGAACCAAACATGGTGTCGGGTTCAAAAAACTGGCTTACTCACAAAGTTATTGTGTGCTTGCGGCCTTGTTGGCATCAGGGATCGGCGGTGCTGATTTCACGGCTGCAAGAGGCGGGCAAATTTGCCTCTAGAAAACAAGCACCGTGATTGGGGCAACGCGGTTTTTTCACACGGGGACTTAGGGTGGGAACCAAACAAGGGGTCAGGTTTGAAAAATTGGCTTACTCATGTAGTTATGGTGTGCATGTGGCCAGGTTGGCATCGGGGACCGGCGGTGCTGATTTCGCGGCAGCAAGAGGCGGGGAAGTTTGCCTCCAGAAAACATGCACAACGAGTGGGGCAAGGTGGTTTTTTCACACGAGGACTTAGGGTGGGAACCAAACATGGTGTCAGGTTTGAAAAACTGGCTTACTCATGAAGTTATGGTGTGCTTGCGGCCCTATTGGCAATGGGGACCGGCGGTGGTCATTTCACGGCAGGAAGAGGCAGGGAAGTATGCCCGCGAAAAACATGCACCACGAGTGGGGCAAGGCGGTTTTTTCACACAAGGTATTAGGGTGGGAACCAAACATGGTGTCAGGTTCAAAAAACTAACTTACTCGTGAAGTTATGGTGTGCTTGCGGCCTTGTTGGCATCGGGGACCGGCGGTGCTGATTTCGTGGCAACAAGAGGAGGGCAAATTTGCCTCCGGAAAACAAGCACCGCGAGTTTGGCAAGGCGGTTTTTTCACACGGGGACTTAGGGTGGGAACCAAACATGGTGTCAGGTTTGGAAAACTGACTTACTCATGTAGTTATGGTGTGCATGCGCCTTGTTGGCATCCGGGACCGGCGGTGCTGATTTCTTGGCAGCAGGAGGCGGGGAAGTTTGCCTCCAAAAAACATGCACCACGAGTGGGGCAAGGCAGTTTTTTCACACGAGGACTTAGGGTGGGAACCAAACATGGAGTTAGGTTTGAAAAACTATCTTACTCGTGAAGTTATGGTGTGCTTGCGGCCCTATTGGCATTAGGGACCTGCGGTGCTGATTTCACGGCAGCAAGAGGCGGGGAAGTATGCCTATGGAAAACATGCACCGCGAGTGGGGCAAGGTTGTTTTTTCACATAGGGAATTAGGGTGGGAACCAAACATGGTGTTAGGTTTTAAAAACTGGCTTACTCACAAAGTTATGGTGTGCTTGCGGCCTTGTTGGCATCGAGGACCGGCGGTGCTGATTTCACGGCAGCAAGAGGCAGGCAAATTTGCCTCCGGAAAACATGCACCACGAGTGGGGCAAGGCGGTTTTATACATGGGGACTTAGGGTGGGAACCAAACATGGTGTCAGGTTCAAAAAACTGGCTTACTC
>JALGXP010001556.1:0-12973 GCA_023333625.1 Bothriochloa decipiens | reverse complement strand
CATTCAGCTAAAAATAACTCAGCGAAGTGGTGGAACACACTTCGTCCTTATCCTTTTGTTTTCTTAAACTGCTCCAGACTTGATCATAATTTCTTGACCCAGTCGTTAGCTTCGTCGATTCACCATGCGAAGCTGCCTTGTTAACTTCGCTGGTCTCCGAAAGTTGTGAGGACACATATACGAAGTCCAAAATAATTATAGCAAAGTATCCATGTCATCTTCGCCGAATTCTGTACTGTATCAAATATTTATGGTAAAAAGTTTGTTGTTAGCTCCAAAGTTTGAGATGGGAGTTTGTATGTCAAAGTTGTTCCCCAACAGCAGCCCCTCGTGGGTGAAGGCCTACTCCAAAGGTCTGAATCCCGTGAAGTTTATGTGAAACTTTGCCTAACAAACATCGTCCAAACTTTGGAGTTGGCCTGTTTGAATTTTAAATCCAACGGCTAATTTTGACCGGTTGACTAAGCTTTGCCTATATATAGCGAGCCCCCCTGGGGCTGTCATTTTCAGAAGAAGGGAAACTCAGCCGAAATTTTTCTTGAGCTAGAAAGTTTGAGATAGATTTTTGTTGACATTTGTTGCTTTTGTTCGGCTTCTCTTGAGCTCTCAGGCGAAGTGTGTTTGACAACTTCAGCGAGGTTTGTTTCGTTTAACTTTTATGCTTTGTGATCTTGTCTGGGTTGTTTTGATTTTTTTAATTTTATTGATGTCTTCACGAGACTTGCAAGATCAAGTTCAATCTCAAGGGAGCTCAAAAGTTGATGATGATAGTTTACCTGTGGATTATAACAAAGAAAATCTTGATGATGATGATGCGTCTGTCGAAGATTTGATCAGGGATGAAGAGGGTTTTACCTTGACTTTTGGTAAAACTTTGTTTGAGAAGAGTCATCTTGATGAAATGGTTCGCTTGAAGATTATTAAGCATGATCAAGTAAGAGTTCCTAATCCTGAGGAGTCTAATCCTAAGCCTTATCCTGACGAGTGCATTATCTACCAGGAACTGTTTACTGCTGGTCTCTGTTCCCCTGTCAAGACTTTGTCGAAGATGTGCTTAAGGCTTTTAATATTCAGATGCATCATTTGACACCAAATGGTGTAGCTAGGCTAGCGCAGTTTGTCTGGGCTATGAGATCTCTGGAATGCAATGCTGATATTGTTGCTTTCTGCGAACTTTTTAAAATGCATACTCAGTTCAAGGAGTTTATGCTTGATGGTCGGGTGATCACTAAGTATTTTGCTTGTTCAAGTTTTAAAATGGCTCGTAATGCCGTTCAAGTTTCTCCGACAATTAGGAACAAGTGGGGTACTAGAGATTGGTCAAGATATTGGTTTTATCATAAAGTGCCCATGGTTGAAGATCGGGACCTTATTACAAAGAGGATGGTGAAGAAATATCCGATGGCTGCTAGGATGGAGGTTGAAAAGTTTAAGCTATCTCCGTCTTTCCCTACTTCCATGATATCGAAGACTGCTGTTAAGGCATACAAGTGCACAACTTCGTTACAGTATGCTAGAGATCTTGTAGAAGAGTATGCTGCTGCTAGGATTTGGCCATTAAAAAAAGGATGGTCCTTTCAACGTTTTTATCCTAAAAAAGTCCGGGGTATCAATTATAAATATCCAGACAACAATTTTCACCGTCCCAGGGCCTTTGCTATAGACGAAGACTTCATGAAGTCTGTAGAAAGTCATGCTGAGGATTTGCTCGAAAAATATGTCTTGAGTGAAAAGAATAACATTGACAAGATACTTGGTGAGAACTATAAACGCTTTAACAGAGTTTTCGAGGTTGCTAATGTTGAGTATGGCAAAAGACCTCCTCCTGCTTATGCTCGTGACAAGAAACAGGGTAAAAAGAAGGAGAAGGAGACAGTTGCTAAGGCTGGTAAGCGCAAGGCTGGTGGTGGTGCTGGCAAAGTTGTCGCAAAGAAATTGAAGAAGGATCAAAGTCCTTCTTGTTTGTTGGATGTGGATGATATCGAAGCTGTCCTTGAACAAAGTTTGGATGTCGAAGGAAATGTGATTGCTGGCTTGGGTGGTCCTGGAAAAGATGGTGGTGAGACTACGAAGGTTGTTGACGATGCGGATGTTTCACTGACTCAGCATGCTGAAGATGAGGTGAGAGAAATTGCTGTGATGTTTTTGTGGTGTAACTTCGCCTTTACTAAGTCCGCTAAATGATACATTGCAGAATTTGCAAGATCAAAGTTTTCCTGCTGAGGATCCGGCTGGAGTTGAGCAGCTAATTTCTGAGAAAGAAACTACTGCAAAAGATTCCCAAGGGGCTGATAAGCCTGCTTTGCCGAAGCCTGATTCTAGAGCTCCAGTTATCGAGTCTTATGATCAAAATGCTGATGTAAGGAAGACAGCTTCAGGTGAAATTCCTGCCACAGTTAATATTGGCGAAGTTGAGGTGGATATGGTTTTGAAAAAAGTTTGTGGTTCAAGGGTTTATACTCTTGATTTTGAAGATAGTGATGATGAGGTTTTTGATGAAGAAACTAACGAGGAACGGCTGACGCGCTTGTTGAATTCTACTGTTCATGTAGACACTGGTCAAAGGGTTGATTGTACTTTGGAGGACCGTGTTTCCATTGGTAAATATTCTTTCTGCGCGTTTCCTTTTTTCTTGCTTTGTTTTCTTTTGCTAATTTTTTGGTTTTTATTTTTACAGAAATAATTTTTCCTCATGCACTATCTTCTCCCCAAAAGAATGTTGACTTTAGCAAGATGAAGAACGTTCAGCAGGACCCTGCAACTCCTGTTGCTCCTGCTGTTAGTGAAGGGGAAGTTTCTGAAGCGCTGAGACGGGGTTTAGAGTTTTGTCAAGAGAAAGGTTTGGGTCTTGACTACTTCAAGTTTATAGGTACTGGGGCTGATAAACTTCGGATGATGCCTCGTACTTCTGAGGTTCAGCTATCCAAGTGCATAGATGAGGCTTTCACTGTCCCTAATGCGGAGTTTGAAATATCAAAGAAGCCTTTGTTCGAAGTTGCTGATACTTCCTTATCTATGATGTACAAAGGTTCTCTCTTGATGAGAGGTTTGCGGGCGGGGTTAGAGGAAAAAGAGAAAAATTTTGCCCTTCGCGAGCGTGATTATCAGGTTGAGATCCTGAATCTGAAAAAGCAACTTGCGGGAAAGGAGAAAGAGAGAGCTGATACCGTCAAAGCTCATAACAATTTAGAGACTAGGTTAATTAGTGCTCTTGCTGTTGTTGAGAAGAAGGAGGAAGAGATGAAGAAGATTATCGCGGAGAATGAAAAGTTGAAAGAAGGTATGTGACGTATTGAGAGAAAATTGGTAGAGTAGGACAAATCTTTCTTCGATAACTGCAATCATATTTGGGAACTCTGTTTTGAAAGCTATGATAAGTTTGGAGCCAGGCTTGGTGAAAAATGTTGGGATCTAGGTAACCATGACAGTTTCTTCAGTTGGCTTTGCCGTCAGTATGAAGACTTGTCTCGTGTTATGGAGACCACAGTTGACATTGGGGTTTACTATTCTGCTCGTGCATTGTTTCACTTGATAAAATAGAGCCAAGACCCTTTGTTTGCGCGGCTTTGTGATGACAATTACAAGTTTCCCCTGTAAGCGATTTGGTTAATGTTGTGAAGTCTACACAAGTGTTGTGCAACAAGTATCTTGAGCAATATTGGAGGTCTGGTGGCCAAACTCACTATTTTGACAAAGCTAAGGAGAAGTTGCAGAAGGTATATTTTGTATTTTTCATATTTTGTGCTATTGCTATTGTTTTTATCTGACTCTTCTTTTTGTTTAGCAAATTGCAAAAGAGGCAGAAGCTGCTCAAAAGGAGGCCGAAGAGATTGCAAAGAGGGAAGCCAGAGCTAAGGGTCAAAGTGGTGCCGGATCGAGCAATGTTAGTGGCAGCCATCCTTAGGCTCTAGTTTTCCTTTCTTTTGTGAGATGAGGGAGTTTCGAGATACATTTGTTTTTAAGTTATCATCTTTGTAAAGCACACGCTTGGAGGTTGTTTGACTATTTTGTCCATCCTGCGCAGGTTTCTCATGCTGAGCCTGTGCAGGATGTCAAAGATATTACCCCGCTGTTAATGTCTAAGGATAACTTCGTTTTCGAGCCTAGCGAATTTTATGACTTTCGAGTAAAGTATGATGGTTGTGATGTCGATGATTTTCTTACCCATAAGTTTTTTCTTTCGTTATTTTAAACTTGAACTTTTTTGATGATTCTATCTTACAAAATTTTTTATAGATGTGAATAAACGATACCGTAGTATCAGCCCTCCTAATTGTCAAGTTTTTGATTTCACGAACTTTGCACAGGTAAAAATTTGACATGTAACGTTTACTTTCTTGTGGTTAGACTTTATTTTCTAACTTCTTCTTCTTATAGTCATCTGAGTCAAGTACTTCGCCGGTGAATGTTTGTGAAGACAATTTCTGCCGTGAAGCGGACGATATTATTAATGAAGTTGTGAGCGACATACTTGGTGATGCTGCCGAAGTAGTTAGTTTTCGAGATGACTAATTTTGTACACATATTTTTATAATTGGGTAAGTTGTATTGCAAGACATCTTGTTGTACTGTGAAGTGTGTGAGTTTACTTTCGCTTGTAAATGAGTATTCTATAACCGATTTGAATTTTATCTTCTTTCTTTTTTGAAGATCCTGCTTTTTGTTTGAGGTGATTGTCTATGCTTCGCTTAAGGACTGGTAATGTTTTTGCTCTGATGAGACCGATTTGAAGAATTTAACAAATTTTGAAATGTTGTTCTTTCTTTTCGTTCAAAGTAGATGCGTATACTTCACTTGGAGACTGAAAATGCTTTCTTCTTAGTGGAATAAGTTTGAAAAATTTGCCTTAGCGAATTTTGAAACGCCGTGCCTTCCTTGTCGCATGAAGTGGACGCGTGTGCTTCACTTAGAAACTTGAAACACTTTCACCTTAATGAAAAAAGGTTGAAAAGATTTGCTTTAGCAAATTTTGAAACGTCATCCCTTCTTTTTCGTGCGAAGTGGATGCGTACGCTTTCTTAGAAGCTAAAAACATTTTCACCTTATTGAAATGAAGTCAAAAAATTTGCCTTAACAAATTTTGAAACGCCGTCCCTTCTTTTTTGTGCGAAGTGAACGCATACGCTTCCTTAGAAGCTGAAAACATTTTCACCTTAGCGAAATAAATACAAAAAATTTGCCTTAGCAATTTTTTAAACGTTGTCCCTTATTTTTCGTGCGAAGTGGACGCGTACGCTTCCTTAGAAGCTGAAAACATTTTCACCTTTGTGAAGTCAAAAAATTTGTCTTAACAAATTTTGAAATGCCGTCCCTTCTTTTTCGTGCGAAGTGAAAGCGTACGCTTTCTTAGAAGCTGAAAACATTTTCACCTTAGTGAAATGAAGTCGAAAAATTTGCCTTAGCAAATTTTGAAATGCCATCCCTTCTTATTCGTGCGAAGTAGACGAGTACGCTTCCTTAGAAGCTGAAAATATTTTCACCTTAGTGAAATGAAGTCAAAAAATTTATCTTGGACTTATTTGAGTTGGATAAGTTAGCATTTTTTAGATTTAATAAAATATTAATGCTAACTTAATTTTGCAAAACATGTGCCGATATGGGAGTATATGTTGGATATACTCTTCAGCATTTTGTACTTTTAGTTGTGCAATGTAGAGACATATCTTTAGTGAAACTATTTTCTCATTTATATTTTATGAGATTTACAAAGAGACTGCCTCGCTAAAAAACCACTCACCCTGCGGAGGGTTTCCCCTGAGTGAAAAAATAGTGCAACTCGATTATGATGTAAATTTGCTTGGAATAAAACTTCTACTTCTACTTTGCAGAACAGAAAGCTACTCTTCTAGTTTGGCTATGGGTAGTATTTGCGAAGTGCTTCTATATTCCAAGTGTGACTGAGTTCTTTACCTTTTAGATTTGCTAGATGATATGCACCTTCTTTGCTTGTTCTTATGATGATGAAGGGCCCTTCCCACTTTTGTTAGAATTTTTCTACTATGTCTTCATCTCTTTTTCTTTTGAGGACAAAATCTCCTATGCTAACTCTCTTAGCTTGACTTTTTTATTGTACCACTTCTGTGTTTCGAGTTGGTACTTCTTGATATTCTCAAGTGCTTCATTTCTTTCTTCTTTGAGTAGATTTTTACTTGTTGCTTGATCCTCTTTTGTGATTATTTGAATGTTTGTTCTTGGTCCCTCATACTTTATTTTTTTGGGGGTCATTGCTTTATCTCCATATAATAACTTGAATGGAGAAAAATCTGTTGGCCTTGGCTTCGATGTGTTGTGAGATCAGATGACTCTTGGTAATTTATCTACCTATTTTTACTTTTTTAGATCTATTAAGCATTTTGATATCTCTGTGCAAATTATCCCATTTGCTCTATCTACTGCTCCGTTGGACTGTGGGTGCCTTAAGAATATGAAACAGAGTTTGATTCCCATTGAGTGGCAGTATTCTCTGAAGTCTTCGCTGTCAAATTGCATTCCATTATCTACTATGATGTGTCTTGGGACTCCAAATCTACATATGATGTTTTGCCATAGGAATTTTTTAATTGTGTGAGAAGACATGTTGGTGATTGGCTTTGCCTCAATCCACTTGGTGAAATATTCAACTGCAACTATTGCATATTGGTAATTTCCTTGAGCTGGAGGTAGCTTTCCAACTATATTGATTCCCCATCTTTCAAGTGGCCAAGTTGGTTCAATTGGTTGTAGGTTTGTTCCTGGTGCATTGACTTTACTTCCTGCCATTTGACAATTGTGACAAGTCCGAATGATTTCTTTGCTGTCACTTTGGGTAGTTGGCCAGAAAAACCCTTGTCTAAAGGCTTTTCCAACTATTGATCTAGCCTCAGCGTGACATCCACAGATTCCCTCATGTATTTCTTTCAACAAGTTTTTCTCATCTTCTCTTGAGATCCACTTTAGTAGTGGTTGGCAAATTCCTTCCTTGTATAATTCTTCGTTAATGATTTTATAACTTCTGGTCTTTTGCTTCATTCTTATTTCATCAACTTTGTTTTTTGGCTCGTAAAATCCTTTGAGGAATGCCATAATTGGAGCTCTCCAGTCTTCACTTTCTATGATGTATACTTCTTTTGGTTATTCAACTTTTATTTTTGTTGAGGCTTCGGTGATAGTTTGGAAGAATACTTCTGGTGGTAACTCTAACTTTTGGGCAGCGGCTTTTGTAATTTCGTCTGCATCTGTGTTATCATTTCTTGAAATACTTTTCACTGTGAATCCAGCGAAATATTTTTCTTGATCCCTCAATAGTTGGAGATACTTTGCTAGCTCTAGATCTCTTGCTTTGTAATTTTTCTCTATATGCCCAGCCACAACTTGAGAATTTGTCTTGATTATTAGCTTTTGGATTCCCATTTCTCTTGCTTTGCGAAGTCCCAATAATACTACCTCATATTCTGCAATGTTGTTGGTGCATTGAAAGTCTAGTCTTGCTGCGTATTTGAGTTTGATTCCAGAAGGTGAGGTTATGATTACTGCTGCTCCTGCGCCAGCGAAGCCCCAAGCGCCGTCATAATAGATTATCCATTCTGGTTGCTCCATTCTTTCTTGATTGTACTTTGAAGGTGTCCAATCTACTACGAAGTTAGCCAACACTTGATATTTGATAGTTGTTCTTTTCTCAAATTTGATGAAGTATCGAGACAATTCTGCAGCCCATTTTCCCAAACTCCCTGAGGACTTACAGCCTTGTAGCACTTCTTTGAGAGGTTGATTTGTTGGCATTCTTATTTTGTGTGCTTAGAAGTAGTGTTTTAACTTTCTGGATGCCATAAGTACTGCATATGAAATTTTTTTGATTTCTGAATAGAAAATTTTTGATCCAGACAAAGCTTCGGATGCGAAGTATACTGGAACTTGTCTTGTTGAGTGCTCATTTTCTTCTTCTTGTATCAGTACTGCATTAAATGTACTTTCGTTTGCTGATACATATAGTAGGAAATCTGCCGTTGGGTCAGGTGTTGCCAAAGTTGTGGGGTTGGATAGATGCTTCTTTATTTTTTTGAAAGCTTCTTGTGTGCTTGATCCCAGTTGAATTTTTCCTTTTTCCCTTTTAGTGCTTGAAATATTGGGAAGCTTCGCTCAGCTGATTTAGATATAAATCTGTTCAGCGAAGCTAATCTTCCTGTCAGCTTTTGGATGTCCTTGATGTTTCTTGGCACTTGCATGTTCAGTATTGCCTTCACCTTCTCTGGATTCGGGTCAATTCCTTTTGCGGATACGATGCACCCCAAAATTTTGCCTGTTTAAACTCCAAATATGTATTTTTCTGGGTTCAACTTTAGATTTGCTTTTATGAGGTTTGAGAAGGTTTCTTGTAAGTCTTCGACATGGTCTTCTCTTTTCTTGCTTTTGACTATAAAGTCATCAACATACGTAAGCAGATTTCTTGGTATTTGATCTTTAAGGACTGTCGATGTTATTCTGATAAAAGTTGTTCCTGCATTGCGAAGCCCCTCGGCCATTCTTTGGAAACAGTAAGTTCCAAATGGTGTAATAAAACTTGTGTATTCTTCATCTTCTTTTTTCATCCAGATTTGATGGTAGCCTGAATAGCAATCGAGTAAACTGAGCATTTCACTTCCTGCCGCTTGGTCTACTGGAGTATCTATTCTTGGTAGAGAGAAGTTGTCTTTTGGACATGCCTTGTTAAGATCTGTAAAGTCTATACACATTCTCTACTTTTTGTTTTTCTTCTGCACCATGACTATGTTTGTGAGCCAAGTTATGAATTGTACTTCTCTTATGACTTTTGTATCTAGCAATCTCTAGACTTTAGCTTTCGCAGCTTATGTTCTGTCTTCAGATAGCTTTCTGAGTTTTTGCTTTTTTGGCCTAAAGTTTGGGTCGATGTTTAACTTGTGTTCTATAACATCCCTGCTTACTCCTCCTAAGTCTTGTGCAAACTAGGCGAAGATATCCTTGTTACTTCGCAAGACTTGTATTATCTTCCTTCTTCTTTTAATAAATTTGTGCCGATGATAACTTATCTTTCTGGCACCATTTGGTCGAATGGTACTTTCTTTGTGTCTTCGTAAGGCTTTGCTTTTTCTTGTGTATTCGCGTTTTCAGTTTCAAGCTCATCATCTTCTTCTTCTTCTTCTTGTATCACGTGGATATTTTTGAAAGGTGGGCTTGCATCTCTCTCTATGTTTCTTGCCTCTGTTTGATCGCCGAAGGTAGTTATGATGCCATTGACTGCTGGCACCTTCATGCATAAGTATGGGTAGCTTACTATGGCTTCGAAAGCATTTAAACTTCCCCCTCCAAAGATTGTGTTGTATTGGTTGTGCATTTTAACAACATCAAATGCTATTTGCATTGTTCTCGCATTATTCACTGTTTCGAATGATACTGGCAAGACAGTTCTGCCGACAGAGTTTATTTTCTTTTCGCCGAAGCCAACCAATGGGTGCTCGGCTCTTTCCAAAATTTTTCTGTCAATTTGCATTGCATCTAGAGTTCTTGTGAATATGATATCTGCTGAGCTACCACCATCTATTAGAATTTTTGATACTGCCCAACTTTTAATATTTGCTTCTATGACCATTGCGTCCATATGAGGGTAATCTTTGAGTTTGAGATCTTGTTCGGAGAATGTGATTGGCATATGGGACCATCTTATTTTCTTGAATGGACCTTCGATTGCTATGGAGTTTACTCTTCTGAAATAATTTCTTTCATTTCTTGTATCAAGCTCCATGCTGTTTCCTCTGAAGATTGTCATAATTCTGCCTTTGCTTGGGATGATTGCATTTCCGTTGCTTGTTGATGCTTCAGGCTTGTTGTTGTTGTGTTGAATTTGGTGATTGTTATTTGCTATTTAACTTTCAGGGTGGAAACTTTGCTGCTGACTTGGGCCCCATTGATTTTGTGGGTACACTGCTAACGTTGACAATTATAGATTGACGGAGGTTGTGGCAACATGTGCTGAGGGTAAATTATTGGCAGGTAACTTGTTCTTTGGGGAGCTAGATGATTGACAACTTTCAGCTGCGAAGTTGCTTTATTTTTTTCTTGCATTTCTTCAATGCTTTTCTTTACTCTTGGGCACATCTTTGATGTGTGACCAGCCCCTTTGCCATGTATGATGCAGTATATTTCTTCGGGTCTCAAAATTTTCCTTTCAAAGTTTCTGCTTTAGTTGTTATAGTTTGCCCTTTGCTGGAAGTTTTCCTTGTAACTTCTGTTGTTTTAAAAATTTCTTTGATTGTTTGATCTTGGACCTTGACTGGCAGCTTCGCTCGTGTTGTTGATGTGATTTATCCTCTGAAATGGTCTTCATTCAGCATTTATTTTTAAGTGTTGGGAATTGTTATTTGATCTTGACGTGTTTCTTTCTCCGTTCTCTTCTTCTATTCTTTTTCTGTAGTCTTCGTCGGACTGACAGTATTTTTTTATTTCCTCATATAACTTTTTCACTGTGGTTGGTCTTTCCCTTTTGATGTGTGATGAAAGTTGGCCTGCTCGCAGTCCTTTGATTGCTGCTATGATGACGACTTCGTCTGGTATGTTTGGTATTTGAGCTTTTGCTTGTATAAATCTTTTGTAATATTGGCTCAACGGTTCTTTTGGTTGCTGCTTGATGTTGAAAAGATCATCGCTGGTGAGTTCAACTCTTTGTAGGCCTTGGAAATCTAGGAGCAAAGTTGTGCGAAGTTGATCCCAAGATTTGATTGACCTTGGTTTTAGCGAAAAATACCAGTGCTGTGCTGGTCCTCTTACTGCCATGATGAGTGATTTCGCTAAGGTGTTTGTATCTTCCCCACTTGATGCAACCGCTGCTTCAAAACTCATAAGGAATTGTCTTGGATCGGACATGCCATTGTAGGTTGGGATGATGTTGAATTTAAATCCTGCTGGCCACTTCGCTAGCTGAATGTCGATTGACAAAGGTGACTCCGTGTCAATTTTTCTATTTGACTTTGGCTCTCTTTGTTGTTGGTGTTTTTGTTTGCTGAGTTTGGATCTTGAATCATAACTTCGCTCTCAGTTTCTATTTCATCATTGAGCTTTCTTAGTTCGGCCTTTACTTCTGCGATTCTTTGCTTTAAAGAGTTTTCTCTTGTCTTCGCTCTTGCTTCCTCCAGCTGTTTTTTCTTGACGATGACTTGTTATTCGAGTTCTTTGAGTCTTCTTTCTTTGTTCTGAGTTTTTTCTTCTTCTTGAACACGTCTGTTTTATGTTTCTGTCTCATCTTCCAAAAGTGGGTCTTTGTCTTGGTTTGAATTATCTCCAACCGAAGTTGCCTTTTTGCTGGGTCTTGCCATTTTGCGCGCGTGGTGGTCGTGGGTATCTTCGATCACACAAACGGACAGCGCCAGATTTGGGTGATGAAATCACACACATATATGTAAGGTGAAAATAATATGCTAGTCGTAATTGTATTTCATTCTGTCCTAAAAACTTACACCCCAAAGGGTATTTATAGACCCCCTGGCTTCGCCATAATAGCAAAATCTTACAAAATTGGATATAAAGTTCCTAATACATTCAGCTAAAAACAACTCAGTGAAGTGGTAGAACACACTTCGTCCTTATCCTTTTATCTTCTTAAACTGCTCCAGACTTGATCATAATTTCTTGACCCAGCCGTTAACTTCGCCGATTCACCATGCGAAGCTGCCTTGTTAACTTCGTTAGCCTCCGAAAGTCCAGCGAAGTCATCTTCGCCTGAGACATGTGAGGACACATATACGAAGTCCAAAATAATTATAGCGAAGTATCCATGCCATCTTTGCCAAATACTGTACTGTATCAAATATTTATGGTAAAAAGTTTGTTTTCGGCTTCAAAGTTTAAAATGGGAGTTTGTATGTCAAAGTTGTTCCCCAACAGTCAGCGTCCTCATACACGCTTGTGCCACTTACAAGTAGGGACGCACATGCGAACACGCTAATAGAGCGGTGGTCTGCTCAGCTGATGTGCGAGCGACCGGTTGGGAGTTCGACTCCCGGCCTCGCACCGGGGTGTGCCCCCGTAATAAACAGTCTCCGCTTGGGTCACATGTTCAGGCGTTTGCCTCTCTCGTGTGAAGCCATAATAGGATTACGACGTGTCCATCGTTTACGAAGTCAGAGGATTTCGGTGATCTCAAGAAAGAACACGATCTTTATATCTAAGTATAGTTATAGGTTTATTTATATACGGATGGTGTGAACAGTGTGTGTGCGTTGTCAACAAAAAAAAAAATAGGGACGCACACGCACCGAACAAAGATCGTTGGCTGCACGGCAGCCCTTGGATTCAGTGACTTGAGTACATTTACCAATTGGCACGGAAAAGGATGGTTGCAGCCGCGTAGAGTAGACATCACACACATGGGCGGGCATGGGGTCAAAGCCAAAAAGGGGCCTTTGAATCGCTGCCGGCCCTTGCTGGCCAAGTCGTCCAAACTCCCAAAGGCGGTCCCCTTCGTTCTCATATGTCAGATCTCTCATACATTAAGCAGGTGCAAGTGCAATGCATCCAGTCTCCCCCTGTCGCTGTCACCAAGGATTGCCCTAATCCACCCACTTAAAAAACAATTTGTTCCCTAATTATTTATTCCCTACGGCAGATGGTTGGTATCTTCACCGGTAAGGCTGAAGATGAATATTTAAAAAAGTGAGTTGTCCAAAATTTAGAGTCTACATCATGTGGGCCAAATAAAAAATTGGCATTAAGTTCAATCTTCTAGATTGTGTGTACTATATAAATTTGAAGTCGTAGGGCACCATTGAAATCTCTGTATGTATTAGCAATAGCAATGGGCTCCATTTCCATACCCTTCGTGAGAACAGAAATCCTTATAGAAGACCCTTAGCCTTATAACAAGATTTACACTTGAGTTTTCAATATCTTAGGAGAGAAGATTTGGGAAGTTTAGGATAAAAAGCAAAATGTTACAAATGAATTATCTACAAGAACGCTTTTGTAGCTTGAAGATATACAGGTCAAA
>JALGXP010001555.1:0-12973 GCA_023333625.1 Bothriochloa decipiens | reverse complement strand
CATTCAGCTAAAAATAACTCAGCGAAGTGGTGGAACACACTTCGTCCTTATCCTTTTGTTTTCTTAAACTGCTCCAGACTTGATCATAATTTCTTGACCCAGTCGTTAGCTTCGTCGATTCACCATGCGAAGCTGCCTTGTTAACTTCGCTGGTCTCCGAAAGTTGTGAGGACACATATACGAAGTCCAAAATAATTATAGCAAAGTATCCATGTCATCTTCGCCGAATTCTGTACTGTATCAAATATTTATGGTAAAAAGTTTGTTGTTAGCTCCAAAGTTTGAGATGGGAGTTTGTATGTCAAAGTTGTTCCCCAACAGCAGCCCCTCGTGGGTGAAGGCCTACTCCAAAGGTCTGAATCCCGTGAAGTTTATGTGAAACTTTGCCTAACAAACATCGTCCAAACTTTGGAGTTGGCCTGTTTGAATTTTAAATCCAACGGCTAATTTTGACCGGTTGACTAAGCTTTGCCTATATATAGCGAGCCCCCCTGGGGCTGTCATTTTCAGAAGAAGGGAAACTCAGCCGAAATTTTTCTTGAGCTAGAAAGTTTGAGATAGATTTTTGTTGACATTTGTTGCTTTTGTTCGGCTTCTCTTGAGCTCTCAGGCGAAGTGTGTTTGACAACTTCAGCGAGGTTTGTTTCGTTTAACTTTTATGCTTTGTGATCTTGTCTGGGTTGTTTTGATTTTTTTAATTTTATTGATGTCTTCACGAGACTTGCAAGATCAAGTTCAATCTCAAGGGAGCTCAAAAGTTGATGATGATAGTTTACCTGTGGATTATAACAAAGAAAATCTTGATGATGATGATGCGTCTGTCGAAGATTTGATCAGGGATGAAGAGGGTTTTACCTTGACTTTTGGTAAAACTTTGTTTGAGAAGAGTCATCTTGATGAAATGGTTCGCTTGAAGATTATTAAGCATGATCAAGTAAGAGTTCCTAATCCTGAGGAGTCTAATCCTAAGCCTTATCCTGACGAGTGCATTATCTACCAGGAACTGTTTACTGCTGGTCTCTGTTCCCCTGTCAAGACTTTGTCGAAGATGTGCTTAAGGCTTTTAATATTCAGATGCATCATTTGACACCAAATGGTGTAGCTAGGCTAGCGCAGTTTGTCTGGGCTATGAGATCTCTGGAATGCAATGCTGATATTGTTGCTTTCTGCGAACTTTTTAAAATGCATACTCAGTTCAAGGAGTTTATGCTTGATGGTCGGGTGATCACTAAGTATTTTGCTTGTTCAAGTTTTAAAATGGCTCGTAATGCCGTTCAAGTTTCTCCGACAATTAGGAACAAGTGGGGTACTAGAGATTGGTCAAGATATTGGTTTTATCATAAAGTGCCCATGGTTGAAGATCGGGACCTTATTACAAAGAGGATGGTGAAGAAATATCCGATGGCTGCTAGGATGGAGGTTGAAAAGTTTAAGCTATCTCCGTCTTTCCCTACTTCCATGATATCGAAGACTGCTGTTAAGGCATACAAGTGCACAACTTCGTTACAGTATGCTAGAGATCTTGTAGAAGAGTATGCTGCTGCTAGGATTTGGCCATTAAAAAAAGGATGGTCCTTTCAACGTTTTTATCCTAAAAAAGTCCGGGGTATCAATTATAAATATCCAGACAACAATTTTCACCGTCCCAGGGCCTTTGCTATAGACGAAGACTTCATGAAGTCTGTAGAAAGTCATGCTGAGGATTTGCTCGAAAAATATGTCTTGAGTGAAAAGAATAACATTGACAAGATACTTGGTGAGAACTATAAACGCTTTAACAGAGTTTTCGAGGTTGCTAATGTTGAGTATGGCAAAAGACCTCCTCCTGCTTATGCTCGTGACAAGAAACAGGGTAAAAAGAAGGAGAAGGAGACAGTTGCTAAGGCTGGTAAGCGCAAGGCTGGTGGTGGTGCTGGCAAAGTTGTCGCAAAGAAATTGAAGAAGGATCAAAGTCCTTCTTGTTTGTTGGATGTGGATGATATCGAAGCTGTCCTTGAACAAAGTTTGGATGTCGAAGGAAATGTGATTGCTGGCTTGGGTGGTCCTGGAAAAGATGGTGGTGAGACTACGAAGGTTGTTGACGATGCGGATGTTTCACTGACTCAGCATGCTGAAGATGAGGTGAGAGAAATTGCTGTGATGTTTTTGTGGTGTAACTTCGCCTTTACTAAGTCCGCTAAATGATACATTGCAGAATTTGCAAGATCAAAGTTTTCCTGCTGAGGATCCGGCTGGAGTTGAGCAGCTAATTTCTGAGAAAGAAACTACTGCAAAAGATTCCCAAGGGGCTGATAAGCCTGCTTTGCCGAAGCCTGATTCTAGAGCTCCAGTTATCGAGTCTTATGATCAAAATGCTGATGTAAGGAAGACAGCTTCAGGTGAAATTCCTGCCACAGTTAATATTGGCGAAGTTGAGGTGGATATGGTTTTGAAAAAAGTTTGTGGTTCAAGGGTTTATACTCTTGATTTTGAAGATAGTGATGATGAGGTTTTTGATGAAGAAACTAACGAGGAACGGCTGACGCGCTTGTTGAATTCTACTGTTCATGTAGACACTGGTCAAAGGGTTGATTGTACTTTGGAGGACCGTGTTTCCATTGGTAAATATTCTTTCTGCGCGTTTCCTTTTTTCTTGCTTTGTTTTCTTTTGCTAATTTTTTGGTTTTTATTTTTACAGAAATAATTTTTCCTCATGCACTATCTTCTCCCCAAAAGAATGTTGACTTTAGCAAGATGAAGAACGTTCAGCAGGACCCTGCAACTCCTGTTGCTCCTGCTGTTAGTGAAGGGGAAGTTTCTGAAGCGCTGAGACGGGGTTTAGAGTTTTGTCAAGAGAAAGGTTTGGGTCTTGACTACTTCAAGTTTATAGGTACTGGGGCTGATAAACTTCGGATGATGCCTCGTACTTCTGAGGTTCAGCTATCCAAGTGCATAGATGAGGCTTTCACTGTCCCTAATGCGGAGTTTGAAATATCAAAGAAGCCTTTGTTCGAAGTTGCTGATACTTCCTTATCTATGATGTACAAAGGTTCTCTCTTGATGAGAGGTTTGCGGGCGGGGTTAGAGGAAAAAGAGAAAAATTTTGCCCTTCGCGAGCGTGATTATCAGGTTGAGATCCTGAATCTGAAAAAGCAACTTGCGGGAAAGGAGAAAGAGAGAGCTGATACCGTCAAAGCTCATAACAATTTAGAGACTAGGTTAATTAGTGCTCTTGCTGTTGTTGAGAAGAAGGAGGAAGAGATGAAGAAGATTATCGCGGAGAATGAAAAGTTGAAAGAAGGTATGTGACGTATTGAGAGAAAATTGGTAGAGTAGGACAAATCTTTCTTCGATAACTGCAATCATATTTGGGAACTCTGTTTTGAAAGCTATGATAAGTTTGGAGCCAGGCTTGGTGAAAAATGTTGGGATCTAGGTAACCATGACAGTTTCTTCAGTTGGCTTTGCCGTCAGTATGAAGACTTGTCTCGTGTTATGGAGACCACAGTTGACATTGGGGTTTACTATTCTGCTCGTGCATTGTTTCACTTGATAAAATAGAGCCAAGACCCTTTGTTTGCGCGGCTTTGTGATGACAATTACAAGTTTCCCCTGTAAGCGATTTGGTTAATGTTGTGAAGTCTACACAAGTGTTGTGCAACAAGTATCTTGAGCAATATTGGAGGTCTGGTGGCCAAACTCACTATTTTGACAAAGCTAAGGAGAAGTTGCAGAAGGTATATTTTGTATTTTTCATATTTTGTGCTATTGCTATTGTTTTTATCTGACTCTTCTTTTTGTTTAGCAAATTGCAAAAGAGGCAGAAGCTGCTCAAAAGGAGGCCGAAGAGATTGCAAAGAGGGAAGCCAGAGCTAAGGGTCAAAGTGGTGCCGGATCGAGCAATGTTAGTGGCAGCCATCCTTAGGCTCTAGTTTTCCTTTCTTTTGTGAGATGAGGGAGTTTCGAGATACATTTGTTTTTAAGTTATCATCTTTGTAAAGCACACGCTTGGAGGTTGTTTGACTATTTTGTCCATCCTGCGCAGGTTTCTCATGCTGAGCCTGTGCAGGATGTCAAAGATATTACCCCGCTGTTAATGTCTAAGGATAACTTCGTTTTCGAGCCTAGCGAATTTTATGACTTTCGAGTAAAGTATGATGGTTGTGATGTCGATGATTTTCTTACCCATAAGTTTTTTCTTTCGTTATTTTAAACTTGAACTTTTTTGATGATTCTATCTTACAAAATTTTTTATAGATGTGAATAAACGATACCGTAGTATCAGCCCTCCTAATTGTCAAGTTTTTGATTTCACGAACTTTGCACAGGTAAAAATTTGACATGTAACGTTTACTTTCTTGTGGTTAGACTTTATTTTCTAACTTCTTCTTCTTATAGTCATCTGAGTCAAGTACTTCGCCGGTGAATGTTTGTGAAGACAATTTCTGCCGTGAAGCGGACGATATTATTAATGAAGTTGTGAGCGACATACTTGGTGATGCTGCCGAAGTAGTTAGTTTTCGAGATGACTAATTTTGTACACATATTTTTATAATTGGGTAAGTTGTATTGCAAGACATCTTGTTGTACTGTGAAGTGTGTGAGTTTACTTTCGCTTGTAAATGAGTATTCTATAACCGATTTGAATTTTATCTTCTTTCTTTTTTGAAGATCCTGCTTTTTGTTTGAGGTGATTGTCTATGCTTCGCTTAAGGACTGGTAATGTTTTTGCTCTGATGAGACCGATTTGAAGAATTTAACAAATTTTGAAATGTTGTTCTTTCTTTTCGTTCAAAGTAGATGCGTATACTTCACTTGGAGACTGAAAATGCTTTCTTCTTAGTGGAATAAGTTTGAAAAATTTGCCTTAGCGAATTTTGAAACGCCGTGCCTTCCTTGTCGCATGAAGTGGACGCGTGTGCTTCACTTAGAAACTTGAAACACTTTCACCTTAATGAAAAAAGGTTGAAAAGATTTGCTTTAGCAAATTTTGAAACGTCATCCCTTCTTTTTCGTGCGAAGTGGATGCGTACGCTTTCTTAGAAGCTAAAAACATTTTCACCTTATTGAAATGAAGTCAAAAAATTTGCCTTAACAAATTTTGAAACGCCGTCCCTTCTTTTTTGTGCGAAGTGAACGCATACGCTTCCTTAGAAGCTGAAAACATTTTCACCTTAGCGAAATAAATACAAAAAATTTGCCTTAGCAATTTTTTAAACGTTGTCCCTTATTTTTCGTGCGAAGTGGACGCGTACGCTTCCTTAGAAGCTGAAAACATTTTCACCTTTGTGAAGTCAAAAAATTTGTCTTAACAAATTTTGAAATGCCGTCCCTTCTTTTTCGTGCGAAGTGAAAGCGTACGCTTTCTTAGAAGCTGAAAACATTTTCACCTTAGTGAAATGAAGTCGAAAAATTTGCCTTAGCAAATTTTGAAATGCCATCCCTTCTTATTCGTGCGAAGTAGACGAGTACGCTTCCTTAGAAGCTGAAAATATTTTCACCTTAGTGAAATGAAGTCAAAAAATTTATCTTGGACTTATTTGAGTTGGATAAGTTAGCATTTTTTAGATTTAATAAAATATTAATGCTAACTTAATTTTGCAAAACATGTGCCGATATGGGAGTATATGTTGGATATACTCTTCAGCATTTTGTACTTTTAGTTGTGCAATGTAGAGACATATCTTTAGTGAAACTATTTTCTCATTTATATTTTATGAGATTTACAAAGAGACTGCCTCGCTAAAAAACCACTCACCCTGCGGAGGGTTTCCCCTGAGTGAAAAAATAGTGCAACTCGATTATGATGTAAATTTGCTTGGAATAAAACTTCTACTTCTACTTTGCAGAACAGAAAGCTACTCTTCTAGTTTGGCTATGGGTAGTATTTGCGAAGTGCTTCTATATTCCAAGTGTGACTGAGTTCTTTACCTTTTAGATTTGCTAGATGATATGCACCTTCTTTGCTTGTTCTTATGATGATGAAGGGCCCTTCCCACTTTTGTTAGAATTTTTCTACTATGTCTTCATCTCTTTTTCTTTTGAGGACAAAATCTCCTATGCTAACTCTCTTAGCTTGACTTTTTTATTGTACCACTTCTGTGTTTCGAGTTGGTACTTCTTGATATTCTCAAGTGCTTCATTTCTTTCTTCTTTGAGTAGATTTTTACTTGTTGCTTGATCCTCTTTTGTGATTATTTGAATGTTTGTTCTTGGTCCCTCATACTTTATTTTTTTGGGGGTCATTGCTTTATCTCCATATAATAACTTGAATGGAGAAAAATCTGTTGGCCTTGGCTTCGATGTGTTGTGAGATCAGATGACTCTTGGTAATTTATCTACCTATTTTTACTTTTTTAGATCTATTAAGCATTTTGATATCTCTGTGCAAATTATCCCATTTGCTCTATCTACTGCTCCGTTGGACTGTGGGTGCCTTAAGAATATGAAACAGAGTTTGATTCCCATTGAGTGGCAGTATTCTCTGAAGTCTTCGCTGTCAAATTGCATTCCATTATCTACTATGATGTGTCTTGGGACTCCAAATCTACATATGATGTTTTGCCATAGGAATTTTTTAATTGTGTGAGAAGACATGTTGGTGATTGGCTTTGCCTCAATCCACTTGGTGAAATATTCAACTGCAACTATTGCATATTGGTAATTTCCTTGAGCTGGAGGTAGCTTTCCAACTATATTGATTCCCCATCTTTCAAGTGGCCAAGTTGGTTCAATTGGTTGTAGGTTTGTTCCTGGTGCATTGACTTTACTTCCTGCCATTTGACAATTGTGACAAGTCCGAATGATTTCTTTGCTGTCACTTTGGGTAGTTGGCCAGAAAAACCCTTGTCTAAAGGCTTTTCCAACTATTGATCTAGCCTCAGCGTGACATCCACAGATTCCCTCATGTATTTCTTTCAACAAGTTTTTCTCATCTTCTCTTGAGATCCACTTTAGTAGTGGTTGGCAAATTCCTTCCTTGTATAATTCTTCGTTAATGATTTTATAACTTCTGGTCTTTTGCTTCATTCTTATTTCATCAACTTTGTTTTTTGGCTCGTAAAATCCTTTGAGGAATGCCATAATTGGAGCTCTCCAGTCTTCACTTTCTATGATGTATACTTCTTTTGGTTATTCAACTTTTATTTTTGTTGAGGCTTCGGTGATAGTTTGGAAGAATACTTCTGGTGGTAACTCTAACTTTTGGGCAGCGGCTTCTGTAATTTCGTCTGCATCTGTGTTATCATTTCTTGAAATACTTTTCACTGTGAATCCAGCGAAATATTTTTCTTGATCCCTCAATAGTTGGAGATACTTTGCTAGCTCTAGATCTCTTGCTTTGTAATTTTTCTCTATATGCCCAGCCACAACTTGAGAATTTGTCTTGATTATTAGCTTTTGGATTCCCATTTCTCTTGCTTTGCGAAGTCCCAATAATACTACCTCATATTCTGCAATGTTGTTGGTGCATTGAAAGTCTAGTCTTGCTGCGTATTTGAGTTTGATTCCAGAAGGTGAGGTTATGATTACTGCTGCTCCTGCGCCAGCGAAGCCCCAAGCGCCGTCATAATAGATTATCCATTCTGGTTGCTCCATTCTTTCTTGATTGTACTTTGAAGGTGTCCAATCTACTACGAAGTTAGCCAACACTTGATATTTGATAGTTGTTCTTTTCTCAAATTTGATGAAGTATCGAGACAATTCTGCAGCCCATTTTCCCAAACTCCCTGAGGACTTACAGCCTTGTAGCACTTCTTTGAGAGGTTGATTTGTTGGCATTCTTATTTTGTGTGCTTAGAAGTAGTGTTTTAACTTTCTGGATGCCATAAGTACTGCATATGAAATTTTTTTGATTTCTGAATAGAAAATTTTTGATCCAGACAAAGCTTCGGATGCGAAGTATACTGGAACTTGTCTTGTTGAGTGCTCATTTTCTTCTTCTTGTATCAGTACTGCATTAAATGTACTTTCGTTTGCTGATACATATAGTAGGAAATCTGCCGTTGGGTCAGGTGTTGCCAAAGTTGTGGGGTTGGATAGATGCTTCTTTATTTTTTTGAAAGCTTCTTGTGTGCTTGATCCCAGTTGAATTTTTCCTTTTTCCCTTTTAGTGCTTGAAATATTGGGAAGCTTCGCTCAGCTGATTTAGATATAAATCTGTTCAGCGAAGCTAATCTTCCTGTCAGCTTTTGGATGTCCTTGATGTTTCTTGGCACTTGCATGTTCAGTATTGCCTTCACCTTCTCTGGATTCGGGTCAATTCCTTTTGCGGATACGATGCACCCCAAAATTTTGCCTGTTTAAACTCCAAATATGTATTTTTCTGGGTTCAACTTTAGATTTGCTTTTATGAGGTTTGAGAAGGTTTCTTGTAAGTCTTCGACATGGTCTTCTCTTTTCTTGCTTTTGACTATAAAGTCATCAACATACGTAAGCAGATTTCTTGGTATTTGATCTTTAAGGACTGTCGATGTTATTCTGATAAAAGTTGTTCCTGCATTGCGAAGCCCCTCGGCCATTCTTTGGAAACAGTAAGTTCCAAATGGTGTAATAAAACTTGTGTATTCTTCATCTTCTTTTTTCATCCAGATTTGATGGTAGCCTGAATAGCAATCGAGTAAACTGAGCATTTCACTTCCTGCCGCTTGGTCTACTGGAGTATCTATTCTTGGTAGAGAGAAGTTGTCTTTTGGACATGCCTTGTTAAGATCTGTAAAGTCTATACACATTCTCTACTTTTTGTTTTTCTTCTGCACCATGACTATGTTTGTGAGCCAAGTTATGAATTGTACTTCTCTTATGACTTTTGTATCTAGCAATCTCTAGACTTTAGCTTTCGCAGCTTATGTTCTGTCTTCAGATAGCTTTCTGAGTTTTTGCTTTTTTGGCCTAAAGTTTGGGTCGATGTTTAACTTGTGTTCTATAACATCCCTGCTTACTCCTCCTAAGTCTTGTGCAAACTAGGCGAAGATATCCTTGTTACTTCGCAAGACTTGTATTATCTTCCTTCTTCTTTTAATAAATTTGTGCCGATGATAACTTATCTTTCTGGCACCATTTGGTCGAATGGTACTTTCTTTGTGTCTTCGTAAGGCTTTGCTTTTTCTTGTGTATTCGCGTTTTCAGTTTCAAGCTCATCATCTTCTTCTTCTTCTTCTTGTATCACGTGGATATTTTTGAAAGGTGGGCTTGCATCTCTCTCTATGTTTCTTGCCTCTGTTTGATCGCCGAAGGTAGTTATGATGCCATTGACTGCTGGCACCTTCATGCATAAGTATGGGTAGCTTACTATGGCTTCGAAAGCATTTAAACTTCCCCCTCCAAAGATTGTGTTGTATTGGTTGTGCATTTTAACAACATCAAATGCTATTTGCATTGTTCTCGCATTATTCACTGTTTCGAATGATACTGGCAAGACAGTTCTGCCGACAGAGTTTATTTTCTTTTCGCCGAAGCCAACCAATGGGTGCTCGGCTCTTTCCAAAATTTTTCTGTCAATTTGCATTGCATCTAGAGTTCTTGTGAATATGATATCTGCTGAGCTACCACCATCTATTAGAATTTTTGATACTGCCCAACTTTTAATATTTGCTTCTATGACCATTGCGTCCATATGAGGGTAATCTTTGAGTTTGAGATCTTGTTCGGAGAATGTGATTGGCATATGGGACCATCTTATTTTCTTGAATGGACCTTCGATTGCTATGGAGTTTACTCTTCTGAAATAATTTCTTTCATTTCTTGTATCAAGCTCCATGCTGTTTCCTCTGAAGATTGTCATAATTCTGCCTTTGCTTGGGATGATTGCATTTCCGTTGCTTGTTGATGCTTCAGGCTTGTTGTTGTTGTGTTGAATTTGGTGATTGTTATTTGCTATTTAACTTTCAGGGTGGAAACTTTGCTGCTGACTTGGGCCCCATTGATTTTGTGGGTACACTGCTAACGTTGACAATTATAGATTGACGGAGGTTGTGGCAACATGTGCTGAGGGTAAATTATTGGCAGGTAACTTGTTCTTTGGGGAGCTAGATGATTGACAACTTTCAGCTGCGAAGTTGCTTTATTTTTTTCTTGCATTTCTTCAATGCTTTTCTTTACTCTTGGGCACATCTTTGATGTGTGACCAGCCCCTTTGCCATGTATGATGCAGTATATTTCTTCGGGTCTCAAAATTTTCCTTTCAAAGTTTCTGCTTTAGTTGTTATAGTTTGCCCTTTGCTGGAAGTTTTCCTTGTAACTTCTGTTGTTTTAAAAATTTCTTTGATTGTTTGATCTTGGACCTTGACTGGCAGCTTCGCTCGTGTTGTTGATGTGATTTATCCTCTGAAATGGTCTTCATTCAGCATTTATTTTTAAGTGTTGGGAATTGTTATTTGATCTTGACGTGTTTCTTTCTCCGTTCTCTTCTTCTATTCTTTTTCTGTAGTCTTCGTCGGACTGACAGTATTTTTTTATTTCCTCATATAACTTTTTCACTGTGGTTGGTCTTTCCCTTTTGATGTGTGATGAAAGTTGGCCTGCTCGCAGTCCTTTGATTGCTGCTATGATGACGACTTCGTCTGGTATGTTTGGTATTTGAGCTTTTGCTTGTATAAATCTTTTGTAATATTGGCTCAACGGTTCTTTTGGTTGCTGCTTGATGTTGAAAAGATCATCGCTGGTGAGTTCAACTCTTTGTAGGCCTTGGAAATCTAGGAGCAAAGTTGTGCGAAGTTGATCCCAAGATTTGATTGACCTTGGTTTTAGCGAAAAATACCAGTGCTGTGCTGGTCCTCTTACTGCCATGATGAGTGATTTCGCTAAGGTGTTTGTATCTTCCCCACTTGATGCAACCGCTGCTTCAAAACTCATAAGGAATTGTCTTGGATCGGACATGCCATTGTAGGTTGGGATGATGTTGAATTTAAATCCTGCTGGCCACTTCGCTAGCTGAATGTCGATTGACAAAGGTGACTCCGTGTCAATTTTTCTATTTGACTTTGGCTCTCTTTGTTGTTGGTGTTTTTGTTTGCTGAGTTTGGATCTTGAATCATAACTTCGCTCTCAGTTTCTATTTCATCATTGAGCTTTCTTAGTTCGGCCTTTACTTCTGCGATTCTTTGCTTTAAAGAGTTTTCTCTTGTCTTCGCTCTTGCTTCCTCCAGCTGTTTTTTCTTGACGATGACTTGTTATTCGAGTTCTTTGAGTCTTCTTTCTTTGTTCTGAGTTTTTTCTTCTTCTTGAACACGTCTGTTTTATGTTTCTGTCTCATCTTCCAAAAGTGGGTCTTTGTCTTGGTTTGAATTATCTCCAACCGAAGTTGCCTTTTTGCTGGGTCTTGCCATTTTGCGCGCGTGGTGGTCGTGGGTATCTTCGATCACACAAACGGACAGCGCCAGATTTGGGTGATGAAATCACACACATATATGTAAGGTGAAAATAATATGCTAGTCGTAATTGTATTTCATTCTGTCCTAAAAACTTACACCCCAAAGGGTATTTATAGACCCCCTGGCTTCGCCATAATAGCAAAATCTTACAAAATTGGATATAAAGTTCCTAATACATTCAGCTAAAAACAACTCAGTGAAGTGGTAGAACACACTTCGTCCTTATCCTTTTATCTTCTTAAACTGCTCCAGACTTGATCATAATTTCTTGACCCAGCCGTTAACTTCGCCGATTCACCATGCGAAGCTGCCTTGTTAACTTCGTTAGCCTCCGAAAGTCCAGCGAAGTCATCTTCGCCTGAGACATGTGAGGACACATATACGAAGTCCAAAATAATTATAGCGAAGTATCCATGCCATCTTTGCCAAATACTGTACTGTATCAAATATTTATGGTAAAAAGTTTGTTTTCGGCTTCAAAGTTTAAAATGGGAGTTTGTATGTCAAAGTTGTTCCCCAACAGTCAGCGTCCTCATACACGCTTGTGCCACTTACAAGTAGGGACGCACATGCGAACACGCTAATAGAGCGGTGGTCTGCTCAGCTGATGTGCGAGCGACCGGTTGGGAGTTCGACTCCCGGCCTCGCACCGGGGTGTGCCCCCGTAATAAACAGTCTCCGCTTGGGTCACATGTTCAGGCGTTTGCCTCTCTCGTGTGAAGCCATAATAGGATTACGACGTGTCCATCGTTTACGAAGTCAGAGGATTTCGGTGATCTCAAGAAAGAACACGATCTTTATATCTAAGTATAGTTATAGGTTTATTTATATACGGATGGTGTGAACAGTGTGTGTGCGTTGTCAACAAAAAAAAAAATAGGGACGCACACGCACCGAACAAAGATCGTTGGCTGCACGGCAGCCCTTGGATTCAGTGACTTGAGTACATTTACCAATTGGCACGGAAAAGGATGGTTGCAGCCGCGTAGAGTAGACATCACACACATGGGCGGGCATGGGGTCAAAGCCAAAAAGGGGCCTTTGAATCGCTGCCGGCCCTTGCTGGCCAAGTCGTCCAAACTCCCAAAGGCGGTCCCCTTCGTTCTCATATGTCAGATCTCTCATACATTAAGCAGGTGCAAGTGCAATGCATCCAGTCTCCCCCTGTCGCTGTCACCAAGGATTGCCCTAATCCACCCACTTAAAAAACAATTTGTTCCCTAATTATTTATTCCCTACGGCAGATGGTTGGTATCTTCACCGGTAAGGCTGAAGATGAATATTTAAAAAAGTGAGTTGTCCAAAATTTAGAGTCTACATCATGTGGGCCAAATAAAAAATTGGCATTAAGTTCAATCTTCTAGATTGTGTGTACTATATAAATTTGAAGTCGTAGGGCACCATTGAAATCTCTGTATGTATTAGCAATAGCAATGGGCTCCATTTCCATACCCTTCGTGAGAACAGAAATCCTTATAGAAGACCCTTAGCCTTATAACAAGATTTACACTTGAGTTTTCAATATCTTAGGAGAGAAGATTTGGGAAGTTTAGGATAAAAAGCAAAATGTTACAAATGAATTATCTACAAGAACGCTTTTGTAGCTTGAAGATATACAGGTCAAA
>JALGXP010001554.1:0-12979 GCA_023333625.1 Bothriochloa decipiens | reverse complement strand
CACATAGGGATAGACTTGCTTCGGGTCTCTTTGGTGTCATAACCCAAGATCTTGATTGGGTGCTCCTTGTACTCAAGAGTATCCTGGATATCCAGCACATCAGTGGTGACTGCTTCCTCTTCTGGTACCCTTAAGCACTTGCGTAACTGTGAGACATGGAAAACGGGTTGTACTCCTGTTAACTCGGGAGGTAGTTCAAGCTTATAAGCAAGCTTCCCAATTCTCTGACAGATACGATACGGTCCAACATATCTTGGGGCCAACTTTCCTTTTACGTGGAATCTGACGGTACCACGAAGTGGAGACACTTTGAGGTAGACAAAATCCCCAACTTCGAACTCAAGGTCTCGACGCCTTTTGTCGGCATAGCTCTTCTGTCGGCTCTGGGCGATCCTCAAGTTCTCTCTGACTTGAGCTACTCCTTCTTCGGCTTCCTTGATCTTGGCGGGGCCAAAGACTGCTCTTTCGCCTGGGTGGTTCCACATCAACGGGGTTCTACATGGCTTGCCATAAAGAGCCTGGAAGGGTGACATCTTGATACTTGCCTGGTAGCTGTTGTTGTAAGAGAACTCAGCAAATGACAGACACTTCTCCCAATCTGTTCTATATTTGAGAACACTGGCACGAAGCATATCTTCTAGAATCTGATTCAACCTTTCTGTCTGACCATCTGTTTATGGGTGATAAGCAGTGCTGTAATCAAGGTCAGTCCCAATGGACTCGTGAAGAGATTGCCAGAATCGAGACATGAATTGGGGTCCACGATCCGACACAATACTCTTAGGAGCTCCATGAAGCCTCAAAATCTCCTTGATGTACAATTCTGCCAACTGCTCTGCACGTATCGTAGTTCTGACTGGTATAAAATGTGCTACCTTCGTCAGACGATCGACTATTACCCATATAGAGTCATGACCTTGTTGAGATCTAGGTAATCCCACGATAAAGTCCATGGATATGCTCTCCCACTTCCATTCAGGAACATCGAGTGGTTTGAGTAATCCAGCGGGCCTTCTGTGTTCAGCCTTGACTCTGTTACAGATGTCACATTCGGCCACATGTCTCGCAATTTCTGATTTCATGCCTTTCCACCAGAAATGCTTCTTCATATCTTGATACATCTTTGCACCACCGGGATGGATGCAATACTTAGAGTCATGTGCCTCTGACAGGATTTCCTTACGCAAAGCAGGATTGCTGGGCACACAGATTCTATCCTTGAACCAGATGGTTCCATGCTCATCTTCTCTGAATTCGGGGCTGTAGCCTAGCTTCATCAACCCACGAATGTACTCCATTTCTTCACAACTCTTTTGAGCTTCACGAATTCGCTCGGTAAGATTATACTCGATACGAAGTTCGTGCAACAACCCATGGGGTACTATCTCAAGATGAAGATCTTCAATCTCTTTCTTCAATTCAGGTGGCAGGGTCGATAAGAACAGGGCATGACAATAGGTCTTGCGACTAAGAGCATCAGCGACTACATTCACTTTTCCAGGATGGTAGTGAATCTCCATGTCATAGTCCTTGATTAGCTCTAGCCATCTGCGCTATCTCATATTCAGATCTTCTTGAGTAAAGAAGTACTTCAAGCTCTTGTGATCGGTGTATATATCACACTTGTTGCCAATAAGATAATGTCTCCAGATCTTCAGAGCATGCACAACAGCTGCTAGCTCTAGATCATGCGTGGGGTATCGTTGCTCGTGCTCCTTTAGCTGTCGGGAAGCATAAGCAATAACTTTCCCATTCTGCATTAGCACACAGCCTAGCCCTTGGCGAGAGGCGTCGCAGTAGACGACAAAGTCGCTAGTGATATCAGGTAAGGCTAGGATAGGTGTGGTGGTTAGCTTCTCCTTTAGAGTCTGGAAACTATGTTCACACTCTGGTGTCCATTCGAACTCATTAATCTTCTTTAAGAGATTTGTCATAGGACGAGCTATCTTCGAGAAGTTCTCAATGAACCGGTGATAGTAACCCGCCAATCCCAAGAAACTCCTGATTTCGGACACATTGCGAGGTTGTTCCCATTCTTTTACAGCCTCTATCTTTGCAGGGTCTACGGCAACTCCATCTGCTGAGAGTACATGACCAAGAAAAGCAACTTCTTCAAGCCAGAACTCACATTTGCTGAACTTAGCATAGAGCTGGTGTTGGGACAACTTCTCGAGCACTATCCTCAAATGTGCTTCATGTTCTTCGGCAGAAGGTGAATAAATCAGAATGTCGTCAATGAAAACCACAACAAACTGATCAAGATCCTCCATAAACACTTTGTTCATCATGTTCATGAAATAGGCCGGGGCATTCGTGAGACCGAAGGATACAACGGTGAATTCATACTGCCCATAGCGTGTGACGAAAGCTGTCTTGGGAATGTCTTCTTCCCGAATCTTCATTTGATGATAACCAGATCTGAGATCAATCTTCGAGAAGTACTTAGCACCACGAAGTTGATCAAGCAAGTCATCGATCCTTGGCAGAGGATACTTGTTCTTGATGGTGACGGCATTGAGGTTGCGGTAATCAACACACATCCTCATCGAACCATCTTTCTTTTTCACAAACAGAACAGGTGATCCCCAGGGCGAAGCACTAGGCCTAATAAAGCCCTTGTCAGAAAGTTCCTTCAACTGCTTCTTGAGCTCTTCTAGCTCATCCACTGACATGCGGTATGGTCGCTTAGAGATGGGACCGGTTCTGGGCACAAGATCAATGATGAACTCAACATCACGATCTGGTGGCATGCCGGGAAACTCTTCTGGAAACACATCCTCATATTCCCTGACAACGGGGACATCCGCGAGAGTCTTCTCTCTTTTCTGAGATTCTTCCTGCGACTTGAGTGCATTCAGGGCACATAGAACAGATACTGATTTATCCTTCTGAGGTGCACATCTGACTGCTTGGCCAGAAGGATGAGTTATCTGAACATATCTGGGTGAACAAGAAATCAAACCCTTGTGCTCGGTAAGCCAATCCATGCCTAGGATGACATCCAAACCATTTGATGGTAGAAGGGTAAGGTTAGCTCGAAAGGTTAGACCCTCGATAGAAAGCTTCACTCCCTTGCAGATATGGGTGCTTCTCATCTCACCAAGGGGAGAACTGGTGACTATAGGCTCCAAACGTGGAGTGATAGGTATCTTACTCTCTCGTGCAAACTTAGATGAGATGTATGAACATGTAGCTCCAGAATCAAACAGAACGGATGCTTTAATGCCATTAACAAGAAACATACCGTACACAACATCTGGGGCAGCTTGAGCTTCTTCTGCGTTCATGTGCGTGAGACGACCATGGCTTGCAGATCCACGGTACTGAGACTTGGGTGCAGCAGGTGCGGTCGTCTTCTCAGGACAGTCAAACACCTTGTGGCCTGGTTTGCCACAACCAAAGCAAGTGAACAGCACACTGCCTGTGGGGGTTGGTGCAGCGGCCTTCCAGCTGCCTGAGTTTGGCATAGCACGAACAGGCGCGGAGTGATCAGTCCTGTGACGTGGCTGCAATGAGTGCTCACGGGGGTAGCGATCCTTCCCAGCACGGTCACGAGAGCGGTGGTCACGAGAGTAACGGTCGCGGAAGCGATGGTCGCGGGATAAGTGTGAGTGGTCAGCCAAGTAGGTACCACCACTCCTACCCGAGCCATAGGTAGAGTCCTTGCCGTAATGAGGACGGCTAGACGTCCTGTCCCGACGGAACCTCTTACGCTCATGGTCACGGTAGAAGCCCTCGGACTTCTTCTTCTCCCTTCTGAACATTTCTCCTGCCTCCTTCTGGTCTTTCTCGATCTGGATGCAATGATCGATCATGTCACGAAGTGTGTGACTCTTGGTGCCTCCCAGGGCTACCTTGATCTTGGGGTTCAGACCCTTTCTGTACTGCGTGATCTTCTCCTTCTCAGAAGTCGCGACATGCAGAGGCGCATAGCGCAACAAACTGGTGAAGGTGTTGGTGTACTCGCAGATGTCACATCCCTTCTGGGTGAGGTTACGGAATTCCTCCTCTTTCTGCTCCATGACTCCCTCAGGAACATGGTACTCGATGAACTCATCTGCGAACTCATCCCAGGTGATGTGATCGGGGTCCTCATGAGCTTGGCGGTAGCTGTCCCACCAGGAACACGCAGCTCCAGTGAGGTGGTGAGCAGCGATACCGACTCGCTCCTCTGGGGTACAAGTGGTAAGCTCCAGCTTCTTCTCGATCTCGCGAAGCCAATCGTCAGCTTCCAGCGGTTCCTTGTAGGTGCCATCGAAAGTGGGTGGCCTGAGCTTTAGAAAACCCTCAAGTTTCCTCTGGAAGTCATTCGGATTTCCTCCAAAGCGGTGATTGGCTCCATTGACCAAAGCGGCAAGCAGCTGTGTCTGTTGCGCCATCACTTCTGCCAGGCTTGGCGGTGGTGGCGGTGGCGGAATCGGCTGCGGCGGAGGTCCATTGCCATGGGCATCACCTCCTCCAGCGGCACTTCCTGCTGGCGGGGTCCGCTCATGATCGTTCCCACCCTGGTTGAGGTCGATGGGCAGAACACGACCTCCCCTTCGTCCATAGCGTCTTCCACGCCCAAGCTCGGGTTCGGGTGGAGGCGGACGGTTGCCCAGACGTGCGGAACGACATGCAGACATCTGCGACACGGGTCGACAACTGTTTAGTACTTATTGGTTAAATACAATTAAATGATTTCAACGATTTAAGGAAAAACATTTAATCTATCCAACACTCATACAAAGAAGCAATAAGAGCCATAAAATGCGATAAGATTGATCATTCATTACATGGTTGCATTACATGGCATCATCTCTAGCAGCTACGCTAGATGACATGCGAGACTCGCACTACGAGAAGGTAACTCATGGATACAAGCTAACTCAACTCTAACTCATGACGTGGCCACGCAGGGTCCACACTACTCTGACTCATACATCGGCGTGTTGTACACTGCTGGGCGAAAACGGTTGCCAAGAACTGGTCTCTGCTAGGATGATTGGCCTGACCAGATCATCCTGCTGCTCTGGTGTGAGGAGAGAGTTCAGGGCCTGAGGAAGAAGGCGAAACTCTGTGTTGCGAAGGTGCTCATAAGCGATCTTCATCACTTCACGCAGAGCCTTGAGTGACACAGATTGGATTCCTTCTTCGATTGGGTCCTCAATTGTCATCTCCATGAGAGCTGGTACTGAGGGCAGAGTCTGACTTGCAGGGATCTCTAGGTGAGTGACCACGTAACCCTTGATTCCTCCTTCTGAGTCTGGTGCTCCAGTGCAGGTGTACTTGATCTCCTCGATAGGCACTCCGAGTACTCCTAAAACACGACGCAGGGTGTACGGAAAGCCTGGAAACTCCTGTCCCTGGTAGGTGAACTCAGCCTTGGGTATGCTGCTCAACGGTCCAAGCGGGGGTCCAAAGCTTGTCATCTGCACGTTTCAAGGGAAGAAGGATCAGCAAGTCAGTAACAATAGAGAAGCCTTGCATAAGAAGAAATGCAGGGTCGGTATATAACCGAAAGAAAAACTGGTTTGTCCTGTACTAACGTCCATTTCTAGGGTTTCGTCCTAAGGTCAAGTATGGCTCTGATACCAACTGAAACGACCTTGATTTCCGCGAAGGGAAATCCACAGTGTCGGAGTGTAATATGACCATTTAAATCACATTACCCGATAACAGTTGAATCCAAAATCCATACATCGAACAAAAGAGTGCAAATAGAGGGAGTTACAATAACTTATTACATCGCCACAGGGCGGAATCAGAGTTCATGCAGCATAACAATAAAAGCTTGAGGTGCGGAAGCTATCTTCTTCTCTCCAACTTGAGCGTAGGCACGAAACCCTCAATCGCTGTACTCCCCAGATGAGTACTCACTCCTTGAACCTGAAACCAAATTTTCAGTACGATTTGTACTGGCCACACTCCCACCCTATGCATTGCTTTGTGGAAGTGGATGCAAAAATAAGGGTATCTCAAAAGGAACCTATAAAGGCTGGGTTTTCCTATGCAATGTTCAAGTATATAAAACAATAGTATAATAAATAAGTTTTAAACACAAACCCATTCCCATCATCCATCTTCATCCATAACTGTAGCATCATCTCATCTCATCTCATCTCCAACACCCTCTCAGACTCTGGTCGACAAGCCAACTCCCTCTTGGCTTGCCTCAGCGGCCCGCAGCCCTCAAACTGGCTCACAGCCGGAAAACACACTCAGAGGAAGGTAGAACACTCCACTCACTAGTCCGGTGCATACGAAACATAGGAAAGGTCCATAGCCGAAGATTCGGCATATGTATCGATCGATCGACCATACACTCTGCAGAGGTTTCACTAATCCACCAGATAACCATCATCGATGCACGCGCGCACCTAGGCAGATTCCGGGCGCCTACTGCCATAGGCGATGCCACTCTACCATCCAGCACTGGATCACTGGAACTGTGAAGAGAGCATGTATCCGCTCCCGAAGAGGATGCCATGCCATGTACCCACTCCCGAAGGGGGTGCCATGATCGTCTCGGTAGGGTGTTAGCTCCATCCCATGCATATACCTTCCTATCACTTCTCGCCTAGCAGTAGTGGCATCGACCTATCCAGCGGTTCGGCCGTCTCCCCCCATGGAGAGCGAGTGGAAAGCAAGAGATTCCTAGGTCCGGATACCAGCGCAACAGTTCCTAGATTTGACCAAACCGGGATATCTTCATCAGGGTTTATCTTTAACGTGCTACCAAGACACCTTCATCCCGGGCTCCACCTTTCCGAGGATCACACCCAAGGACCACCATCACATCTCAGTTAGCCCGCCACAGGCTCCTCTCATGGGAATGTCCAGAACCATTCCCTGGCAAGACTTGCTCCAAAAGCTCATCGTAGATCCCGGCTCGATCGACTCAACCCTCACCCTACTCCCTGCCGTAAGTTCCACCCCAAACCCGGATATAACATCAACAGCTCACATGCTCAACTGAAACATCAACTCACGCATCCAGCCTGGCACCCTCCAGGCCTTTCCCGGGTTCATCACGTCGCATCAAAATGTAAGCGAGTGAAGTATAGAAATTATAAGTATAGCAGATAAGCAGGTGGCTATCATAACAGCGGGTAAGCAGGTGATAGTTTGCATCAAGGTAGGGCTCATCAAATAAATACTCTATCATGCAGTCCTAGCACAGGCATAGCATTATAGCAACATGAATTTAAAGCACTAGCCAAACTATAATTGTCATGCGTAATGGGATCTACGAGGTTGGATGGTGTGTGGCACCTTCACTGACGTAGCTGTCGGACTTCTCCTGGTAGTCACTGTCGTCAAGCTTGTCCTCGCTCGAGCCTGTAACGAGTTTTAACGGTCGCAGAAGCGACCCCTATAGATTAGCACAAAGAACGAATGCAAAATAGAAGATCCAAATACACTCAAACATAGCCTAGATAGATAGGGCTCGATTTATAGAAAATTTGGATATGTGGATCATAATTTTCTGAGCTCGTATGAATTAGATATGAATTTTCAAAGATTTAACCATTTTCTGAAAAGAACAAGGGCTCGAGGGGTTACGGTCTCAAGGTTACGCTCTCGAGGGGTATACTCTCGAGGGGTATGCTCTCGAGGGTTAGAACTCGAGGGGTACTGTCGCGAGGATACTGTCTCGAGAACACGATCGCGAGGATGCGGTCTCGAGGGTACTGTCTCGAGGGTACTGCTTTCGAGGGTTACGCTCGAAGCGAAGAGACTGCTCTTCTCCCACAGCGGAGCTCGGGCGGTGATGGCGAGGTTAAACATCCGGCGAGGGCTGCTCCAAGACTTCGCTAACTCGTGCATCGTCCTTGGGTCGCCAAGGCGAACACGTAGGCGGTCATCAAGTCGGGGGCTTGGTCCCGGTGACGTGCTTTATGGCGAACAGCGCTCGAGGGTGACGGTGCTCAAGGTGTAGAACTCGAGGGTCGACGCGTCGAGGTGTCAAACTCGAGGGTCTGTCCTCCGAGGGTCAGCTCGAGCGCGTGATCCGTCTCGGACGAGATCGGCTCGGACGCTGAGTTCCTCCTCGGCGATCGACGGCAGAAGAACCCTCGATTCCTGGTGCCACAAAGGATCTCCGGTGCCATTAACCCGCCCGTCGGTTTCGGGACTTCACGACGGTCACGTCGATGGGCTTCAGGGCGACAGCTTCACTTTCGTGTCGAGCTCGACGGCAGACGGTGGCTCGATGGCGACGGTTGGAGTCACGCAACATCTGCTCGAGCTGCCGGCGGTGACCAAAACACACGGCGGAGTCCGCACGGGCAGCAACTCCCACGGCGGAGCTTCGACAGGTCCTCGGTGCACGGCAATGGCACTCCGAGAGGGTCCACGGTCTCCATCTTGCCCACTCGATGCAGCTCGTCACGGCGGAGCTTCCCGGCTTCTTCCTGCTCCTCGAGGGTGATCGATGGTGGCAGGAACGACGGTGAACGACGGTGTTCTGGAGCGGCAACGTACTGACACGTCGATGACAAGGTGGTTCGGGTCGATGCTCTGGTGAGGCAAACGCAGAGCTAGGGTGTGCACGGGGTCCGTTTCATCAAGGCGAGCGCGGATCCGGAAACAACGGAGGTCGAGGCTCAACGGAAAGGCGGCTGGGTGATCTCGCCACGGCGGAGCTTGGCGCGCGGCGATGAACTGGGCGGCTTCCATTCCGGCATCCTCCCGATGCCGTGGTCCGAGGGGCTCGGCTAGTCTCGTGTGTGTGTGCGGGTATGTCCAGTGAGGTCGGTAGTGACCGGGGCCTACGCGCTCACGGCGGAGCGCCATGGCCAACAGCATGGCGGAGGGTTCGAGAGGGCGGCGATGGCGGTGCTCACCGACGGTCGAAGAGGATGGAGGTGCGGTACAAGTCCAAGCGGCTCCGGCTCGCGGTACTGCTCCTCCTTCCTGCCCTCGACGCAGCAGCAGCGGCTCCGAGTCGACGGTCTCCCTCCTCAGCTCCGGCGGCGGCGTCTTCTTCTTCCCCGACTCCTTCCTTCCCCTTCAGCTCTTCTCCAAATGAGGCTGGTAAGGTGGAATGGGGTTTCACCAGAGCGGTGGCGGCGATCTGGGAACCCTAGGATGCCGGGGTGCTTGCTTTATAGGGCGGACGCGGTGGTAGGTAGCCGACGGACGGCCGATCACAGCTTTGCTTGATCGAGCGGTCAAGGGATGTCCAAGTCAGCAGCTGGGGTTCGAATTGGGTCCAGAGAACAGCGAGAGGGGGCTAGGTAACACTGGGTGTCGAAGTTCTTTACGGCGGCAGCGTTCCACTGCGGCGACAGCGCAGGTGCGTGCGCGCGCAGAGAATATTGCCTGCGGCCGTGGGAACTTTACGCGGGCTGGTCGGTCCAGGTGGCTTGCGGGCGCGCGTCGATGCGGGGCGACACTGGATCGAGCGGTCGAGGGAGGTTGCTTAGGAACGACGCCGGGGAACAGTGCTGACGCGAGCACGCACGGCCGGTCGGGTGACCTCAGCGGGCGCGATGACACGTGGGTTCCACTTCGAGGCCCCATCGTCAGCGACTCATCGGCAACGAAGGCTCGGTGCGGCGCGCGAACGCGCGCAGCTCTTGCTGGGCCGTCGGCCTGGTTGGGCCGCGCAGCGCGGGGTCGAGCGGCGAGCAGGGGTCGAGCGGCGAGCAGGGTCGAGCGGCGAGCAGGGGTCGAGCGGCGAGCAGGGTCGAGCGGAGGGTCGAGCGCATGCAGGCCGGGTCGACGGGGCTGCTCGGGCCGGTCTCCTTCTTTTCTTTTTCTTTTTCTTTTTCAAATATATTTATATATATACTTATATATATATGCAGTGTGCTTATTTTGTGTTACAGAATAGTGAGCATACATGGCCCAAATACTTCTAGGGTATTATTCCCTTAATATTTATTTGTCAAAATAAATATTATGTTGTTATTTTTAATAACCAGCACATAAACCAAATAAGAATCCAAATCACTCTTTTTAATGCAACATGATGATTAAACAAATGAAACATTAAAATGTAACAAGCGAACATAGAGCATTGTTATGAGATATTAATTAATTTGCAACATGTGAATGCCATGCATGACATGCTAGGGTTGATGCATATGTAAGGGGTAGATGATGACATGTCGCACCACATCACTCAGGGTTTTGTCGAAAAATTTTATAGTTCGAATTTTTGGGTTGTTACAGTCCTTCCCCCTCATTGGAATCTCGTCCTCGAGATTTAAGAGGTGTCATACCTTTCGAAGAGGTAAGGATACTGTAGCAGAAGTTGATTCTCATCTTCCCACGTTGCTTCACGTTCAGTGTGATTGCTCCATTGAACCTTACACATAGGGATAGACTTGCTTCGGGTCTCTTTGGTGTCATAACCCAAGATCTTGATTGGGTGCTCCTTGTACTCAAGAGTATCCTGGATATCCAGCACATCAGTGGTGACTGCTTCCTCTTCTGGTACCCTTAAGCACTTGCGTAACTGTGAGACATGGAAAACGGGTTGTACTCCTGTTAACTCGGGAGGTAGTTCAAGCTTATAAGCAAGCTTCCCAATTCTCTGACAGATACGATACGGTCCAACATATCTTGGGGCCAACTTTCCTTTTACGTGGAATCTGACGGTACCACGAAGTGGAGACACTTTGAGGTAGACAAAATCCCCAACTTCGAACTCAAGGTCTCGACGCCTTTTGTCGGCATAGCTCTTCTGTCGGCTCTGGGCGATCCTCAAGTTCTCTCTGACTTGAGCTACTCCTTCTTCGGCTTCCTTGATCTTGGCGGGGCCAAAGACTGCTCTTTCGCCTGGGTGGTTCCACATCAACGGGGT
Source organism: Bothriochloa decipiens (assembly GCA_023333625.1). Lineage (NCBI taxonomy): Eukaryota > Viridiplantae > Streptophyta > Magnoliopsida > Poales > Poaceae > Bothriochloa > Bothriochloa decipiens. The sequence goes on along the minus strand of JALGXP010001554.1, from coordinate 2,184 downwards.
TCTACATGGCTTGCCATAAAGAGCCTGGAAGGGTGACATCTTGATACTTGCCTGGTAGCTGTTGTTGTAAGAGAACTCAGCAAATGACAGACACTTCTCCCAATCTGTTCTATATTTGAGAACACTGGCACGAAGCATATCTTCTAGAATCTGATTCAACCTTTCTGTCTGACCATCTGTTTATGGGTGATAAGCAGTGCTGTAATCAAGGTCAGTCCCAATGGACTCGTGAAGAGATTGCCAGAATCGAGACATGAATTGGGGTCCACGATCCGACACAATACTCTTAGGAGCTCCATGAAGCCTCAAAATCTCCTTGATGTACAATTCTGCCAACTGCTCTGCACGTATCGTAGTTCTGACTGGTATAAAATGTGCTACCTTCGTCAGACGATCGACTATTACCCATATAGAGTCATGACCTTGTTGAGATCTAGGTAATCCCACGATAAAGTCCATGGATATGCTCTCCCACTTCCATTCAGGAACATCGAGTGGTTTGAGTAATCCAGCGGGCCTTCTGTGTTCAGCCTTGACTCTGTTACAGATGTCACATTCGGCCACATGTCTCGCAATTTCTGATTTCATGCCTTTCCACCAGAAATGCTTCTTCATATCTTGATACATCTTTGCACCACCGGGATGGATGCAATACTTAGAGTCATGTGCCTCTGACAGGATTTCCTTACGCAAAGCAGGATTGCTGGGCACACAGATTCTATCCTTGAACCAGATGGTTCCATGCTCATCTTCTCTGAATTCGGGGCTGTAGCCTAGCTTCATCAACCCACGAATGTACTCCATTTCTTCACAACTCTTTTGAGCTTCACGAATTCGCTCGGTAAGATTATACTCGATACGAAGTTCGTGCAACAACCCATGGGGTACTATCTCAAGATGAAGATCTTCAATCTCTTTCTTCAATTCAGGTGGCAGGGTCGATAAGAACAGGGCATGACAATAGGTCTTGCGACTAAGAGCATCAGCGACTACATTCACTTTTCCAGGATGGTAGTGAATCTCCATGTCATAGTCCTTGATTAGCTCTAGCCATCTGCGCTATCTCATATTCAGATCTTCTTGAGTAAAGAAGTACTTCAAGCTCTTGTGATCGGTGTATATATCACACTTGTTGCCAATAAGATAATGTCTCCAGATCTTCAGAGCATGCACAACAGCTGCTAGCTCTAGATCATGCGTGGGGTATCGTTGCTCGTGCTCCTTTAGCTGTCGGGAAGCATAAGCAATAACTTTCCCATTCTGCATTAGCACACAGCCTAGCCCTTGGCGAGAGGCGTCGCAGTAGACGACAAAGTCGCTAGTGATATCAGGTAAGGCTAGGATAGGTGTGGTGGTTAGCTTCTCCTTTAGAGTCTGGAAACTATGTTCACACTCTGGTGTCCATTCGAACTCATTAATCTTCTTTAAGAGATTTGTCATAGGACGAGCTATCTTCGAGAAGTTCTCAATGAACCGGTGATAGTAACCCGCCAATCCCAAGAAACTCCTGATTTCGGACACATTGCGAGGTTGTTCCCATTCTTTTACAGCCTCTATCTTTGCAGGGTCTACGGCAACTCCATCTGCTGAGAGTACATGACCAAGAAAAGCAACTTCTTCAAGCCAGAACTCACATTTGCTGAACTTAGCATAGAGCTGGTGTTGGGACAACTTCTCGAGCACTATCCTCAAATGTGCTTCATGTTCTTCGGCAGAAGGTGAATAAATCAGAATGTCGTCAATGAAAACCACAACAAACTGATCAAGATCCTCCATAAACACTTTGTTCATCATGTTCATGAAATAGGCCGGGGCATTCGTGAGACCGAAGGATACAACGGTGAATTCATACTGCCCATAGCGTGTGACGAAAGCTGTCTTGGGAATGTCTTCTTCCCGAATCTTCATTTGATGATAACCAGATCTGAGATCAATCTTCGAGAAGTACTTAGCACCACGAAGTTGATCAAGCAAGTCATCGATCCTTGGCAGAGGATACTTGTTCTTGATGGTGACGGCATTGAGGTTGCGGTAATCAACACACATCCTCATCGAACCATCTTTCTTTTTCACAAACAGAACAGGTGATCCCCAGGGCGAAGCACTAGGCCTAATAAAGCCCTTGTCAGAAAGTTCCTTCAACTGCTTCTTGAGCTCTTCTAGCTCATCCACTGACATGCGGTA
>JALGXP010001553.1:0-12983 GCA_023333625.1 Bothriochloa decipiens | reverse complement strand
GCCCTTTGGCCGGGCGACCTGGGCCCGGTCGCCCTTTGGCCGGGCGAACTTGGCCTGGTCGCCCTTCCAACGGGCGACTGGTCGCCCAAACCTGTAATTTTTTAAAAACGTAGACTAATTTTGTAATTTTTTTAAAAAATAAATTTATTAATAAAAAAATTCTTAGATGTTGGAGGAAATGGCTCACGAAGATGTTTGGGCCGGACGAGGAGACGCCGTCTGACTTACCTGCTGCATGTTGAGAGGACTAACGGGCCCTAGGCTAACTACTGAACACAGCTAGCAAACGTGATTTCCCCCCCCAAAAGAGGGAAAAACCTAGCAAACGTGATAGTTTCAAGAGCAATAAACAAGCCTTTGTTATTAACATCAACATCAACCAAAAGGATGGATGCATGAAACGCATGCAGCACAAACTTTGCCTGTGTGAGCAAAACATATACTTGGTTAAATTAAAATCCTAGAAGCTTCTACGGAAGGACAACGTTGACCAGGTCACCTTTACCAATATGGAAGCAAACTCAACCTTTATCTGTTGACAGCTCCATCCATGATTGGTTGTTTTGAAGGTACAACAATGTTCCGTATTGTCGTCGCTGCTGTAAGAAGGCCCCGGGCCTACCTTCAACTTCACATCCATCCAAGTATCTATCACTACAGCAACAACGCATCTCCTCAGGGCACGCGGCTCACCAATGGCGCCCTTAAAGAGCTGGATTTCTTCATATAACCCACTGGTGAAACAACCCACACCCAAACTGAAACTGCTTTCTACTTCAGATATGTGAACTTCTATCGTCGCCTCAACTGCAAAGTCAAGACGTGATACGGTTATGTCAATTGCTCCACAATCACCATGGATGCGTCTTGTGAATGCATAAGCACTAGCTGTGGTTCTGTCGTCTACGAGTGATACACCATCAATCAGCTGTAGATCATCTTTCTCTTCTCCACCCATCTTGATCCTCATGTCATATTCAATCCGAGTAGTGTCACACAACATAATCCCTCGCTTAGGGCCAGTCATTTCTATGAGGGAACCCTAGAAAAGTATTATATATTATCCAGTAGCAGCTCTTATTTGGCAAAAGAAGAAAGTAATATAAGAAATGTCAAATACTTCACTAATGTGGTTTCACTTGTAACAGTATTTGGCTAATATAAAGTGATATTTTATGGTTGATGGTTTTGTCACATATCACATTTAATGCTTTTCGTACTGAGGGCAAAGTCCCACTCCCCCACGTAATTTAGTTTTTATTTCGAATTGCAAATTTAACTACTTATGCCAAGAGGGAAGAAAATTAATAACTATTGCCATGACAGATCATTATTTCTATATATATGCATCTCCATCTGCCTATAAATAAATAAATAAATAAAAACTATATTTTGCGGTGTACAAGCAACCAAGAGTTCTTTGTTTCGTTTTATTTGGTGCATAATATACTCCGTTAATTTCATATATAATTAATCTAGGTCAAGTCTTGATATAAATCATAATCACACAATGACAAACCCCTCAGTATGGCAATGTGTCTTACATAATTTAAAAAACTATTTTTACAGCTTTTGGACATTTTAGTTTAATAATCACATAGAATCACCTTTTACAGTTGTAACACCAAAAATATTAAATAAGAAAATAATACACACAACAACTAGGAATTCACATGTATAAATTAAGCCAATGTCCAATGGGTAAATAGAGACATAGTTCATACAACATTAATATATTCATACTATCCCACACTCCCAGCTTAATGGTGTAAAAGAGATTAAGCAGTTGTAGTATGCCATCAATTATGTATGACCCAATCTCATCTCTGTCCTATATATACATGCATGTGGAGTATTGCAAAATTAATAAATACCGAACTTGAAATAATTGCTCAGAAGAATGAGTGTGCACCTGCTTGACGATGATGGGATTATTTCTGCTAACTTTGAGGACATAATTAAGCAATGGTTCCAGAACATCCCGTGCAGCCATATATCAATACAACTCTACGGGGCCACCATCCACATGAATCTTAGACAACTTTAAGGAGAAAATTTGCAACATGGGTTCTGGATGATGCATCACACAAGTTCCCCTCCTCCTGTGGAATATGCAATCTTTGGGATTCGATAACATCATTGCCTCGATCCAAGCTTCATCATAAAACATCACATGGTATATTATACTGGGATATTAATACTGGAACAAATACTAACCATATGAAAAATCACTAGTAGAAAAACGACTTTCGCTTCACACCTTTAGTCTCTGTTGTGTTGGATTCCAGGACTAAATGGAGCATTAGTCCCAGGTCTAAATTTCGCGAGCACCAGAGGCCCTTTTGTCCCAGTTGGTACCATCAATCGGTTTTGGTTGGTGTTACCAACCCAGACCAAAGGTCCTCCAACATTTAGGCCCGGTTGGTTTCACCAATTCAGACTAAAGGTCTCCTAACTGGGACTAAATGCCCCCCATGAGTCAATTCAAAAGGAGAACGCCTATGACTCTATCATATGTGGTGTGTAGTTCAGTTGGTAAGGTAGCTACGCTCTAAGGCAAGGGGTGATAGGTTTGGATCTCACACACTGCAAAAGAGATCCTTGAGAATTAAATTAATTTTTTATCTTGATGATGGGCTTTACTCCCAGTTGCATGATCCCATAATCCCAATTGAGAAACCAGAACTCAACCGGGACTAAAGGCGAATATGACAATTAAGTAGACCGTAAACATAACACCCTAGCAGGAATAAAATATTTATGTGTTGTTTACTAGGAATCTTGCCCCCTCAAAAAAGTTCTCTTCAAGGAAAAACACAATAAAAAGTAATAGTATCAGAAGAGTGAAAATAGGGCTTCACGCTAGGTTTTTCCATTTTCACAACCCATCAATCGTTATTAGAAGTTTACTTCACCCCCCCCCCCCCCCGGGGGCCCCGACAAACTAGTTTATTAGAAACTTATTGTAACACCTTGGATACAAAATGTCAAATAGTCATGAAAACAGTTCACTGATAAAATTTTCCTTGCCTACGGAGACTAGACATTGTCCAGACAAAAAAAAATATGGACAAAGTAAAATTTTAAGTGCCCTACAAACAAAATTTCATGTGCCCTAGACAAATTTTTCTTTTAGTTTCCAGGGGGTATATCAAACTGAAAAAATGTAGATACGCCCTATGCATATAATGAATTATTACATGTAACAAAGCATGTTTTCCAATTTATGAGGTGTGTGGGGCTCAAAACAGTTGTTGAGAGGTTGAGCCTAAGATGAAGACACTGGGCAGTTTAATGGCAAAGCTATAATTTGCATATGGGCTCCATGGTTGTGGCAATGCATATACCAGCATTATTCAACTACTGGAAGTAATGCAATAACCTTAAGATTTATGTGGAGAATTTATTGGTTGATGGCAAGAAGAAATAGGGGGGAAAGAGCCATTGCTGATCACTTACTTTCTTTGCGGTTCGCAATGTGATACTCCTTTTTCCATAAATCTATGCCCCTGTAAATAGAAGCATCACGGTGCGTGCTATATGGAGATATATGCATAGGGCGTACACCTTCGTCGTCTTCAGGGTGCTAGTAATCCTCGAGCTGCTGAGCTTCCAGTGCCGTAGGCTCCCGCACAGAGCTGCTGAGCTTCCAAACGCACGAATTCTTCGTCGTCGGCGAACTCACCGATGGGAGGGCCGTCGCCACATAGAAGAACAATCGTCTTCCTTGTATGTTTGTTGCCGCTGTCGTTATGCATTCCATCTCGTTCACTATTGTCTGCTTTATTAGCCAACGTGCCATGGTCGCCTTTGATGATTCCACCGGTGGTGGCCATGCTGCGAGATCCATTTGGAAATCTTCTGTGTCAACGAAAACCGTGAAACAAAATAAAAGTCAGCCATCTTAGTTAATCAAGATTGGCTAAACGACGACTCATCAAATAAGTAAGATGAGAGGTGTGGCTTTAAACTATATGTAATAACATGCAGCTCAAAAGTTAGGAAATTAAAACCAGGGGCGAGATAAGGCCGGGAAGGGGACGCGGCGCTGCCTTCATCCGCCGCCGCACAGCCGGGATACTGCTAGGCTGCTAGAGTGCTAGCAAGCTCAGGAAGCGGTAAGGGAGTAGGGAGGGAGGGGAATGCCGAGTCGCCCAAACGGACGACGCGGAGCCTGGGCCAAAACCATCTATTAATTAGAGCCGAAATTCTTCCCATGTAAACGCTGTTGTATTATCAATCAATCAATTACTTAATTGCCGGAAATCGATTTCGGTTACTTAAACATTGGTGTGCCTTTTATTTAGATTCCAAGAAAGAATTCTGAATGAAAACCTGGAGCTAATCGATCAGATCAGTCACGAACTCACCACATAGGCAGCGGCAAACCAAGCTGCTTAAGGGGCAAATATTAAGTCGTCCTGTGGGGATCTCCCCCACAGTTTATTGGCTTAAAAAAATATATATATAACACACCTGAAAACACGACGTGGATGTGGAGGTGCTCGTCGCGCACGCGCTGGCGGTGGCAACGAACGGGGCACATGCCATGAAACGGCGGGGAGATGACGAGGTAGCAGTGCCGAGGCGGCGGCGTAGTACTGGGCAGTGGAGGAGGTCGCAGTCGTCGTAGCGACGCTGTTTCGGAGTCGGAGGAGAGAGAGCATCGATGGTCGCCGAAGGATTCGCATCTCCACTTCTGAACCGAATGCGCGGCGGCGCGGAAAGGGGAAAAGCAGATGATGATGCTCCGATAGAAGAAGGGACGACGCGGGCCGTGGGCCGTGGCTCGACAATATACTCCACCGACTCGACTCGCTCCCGGGCCTCCTTGCCAGGAGGATAGTGACGCCAACATTCAAATTCCATCCATTCACATTCACAACCTCAAGTTACCTGTGGAAGACCGACCTCCCTGGTCGGTGTCGCGCGCTGCTGGTGAGGACTTGGCGGCGGTTCGCCAGCCGGCAAGAAGACGATGCAGATCTTTGCGCTCCCTAAATCCAACGCTTGTTTGTACTCTCGGATTACTATCGACCATGTTCCTACACCAACAACTCGCGGAAAATTTCTAGGTTACGCTAAACAGGCCCTGCATGTTTGACCTCTGCTTCGTAGCTCTGTAATCTCCGACACAAATCATTGCTTATGATCATCAATCGAGGCTTCGGGGAACCTAATAATTGTTGGCAATTCTAATATGTTGGTCTGAGATCCCATTCTAACACGCTAGATGCGCTGCAGGCGAAGACAATGCCTGCGCATATATCAAGGGAGCATTGGTGTGAGCTTCAGAGACACTGCACATTTGTGACAGCAACGTCTTCCTATTGTAGATCGTTTTGTTATAGAATATTGGTGTAATCTAATTTCATCATAATGTAAGTCCTAAGAGAATAGTTGGTGAACCCATTTCTGTAATCTTCTACTCATATAATTGAGTTGTAGTGTTTCTATAGCTCCAATGCAAAACAAGATGGGGAAAGCTTCTCCCCCCGATTACCTCAAAAAAAAAAAATATATGCACAGGCATTTTAAAACGACAATTTGTATTGGTATGTCTCCTTTACGTATACGTAGTAGAGTGTTACGGTGCTAATATTTGAGAAATAGATGATTCGTATGGTTCTATCATCATTTTGATATTATTACATTTGGCCTCCTAGCAATCAAACGTAGAAGTAATTAATGTGTGCAAGGATAAAATCCCTCTGAAAAGGTTAACAATAGTCTTTTTTTTTTTGAGGGGGAAAGGTTAACAATAGTCGGAATATAGCAACTAGAATGTTATAAAAATAACCATACTAAAAACATACATCAGGTCATTGAGTCAACGATACTATATAACAACATGCAGTTAACGATGCCGCCCATCCAAGAAGTAGAAGCTATTGAGGCATCAGACAAATCATCGACGTGCAAGGCACAACAACTTGGAAATCAAACCACGAGCCTGCCGATCAATTGGAGCTCTCTTTGTCACAACGCGCTCCTTTGGTGTACCTATTAAACACACAAAATGGATATGTTTGAATCAGTACAACAATTGTACGCAACTACATGCTACAGATTTTTAATTACTCTAACACAAAACGTACTAGCCTTACCGAGGCTAATGGTACTTGACTGATGTGCCGCTTGCACTTCTGGCCGCACCGAAGCCACTTTCGTAGACCTCAAGCACGGAGGAGTTGGAAGCCTTGAACGAGTAGGAGTCAGGCCCCACCTTTGTTTTGAAGCGGAGGAGCGGGGAGCCTTGAACTAGTAGGAGTCAAGCCCCACCTTGGAAGCCGGTTCGGCTTCTCTGTCAGCTCAGGAAGGATTTGAGTGCCTTGGCTGCTGTTCGACACCTGGCGCTTATAGTTCTGATTGCACATTCTCCTTAGTGCTGGGAAATGTTGCATGTACTCAATCACCTCATCTCCTTGCCTCTTCAGCGCAGCCAATCCACCTGAATCTTTGCCATGTTCCACCACACTACTCTCACCCTTCAATGGTGGCAACAGAGGAGAATCTAAATCGCCAGATGACGATGTAGTGTACCCGCGGCGCGGAGGCCGACAACCCTTTGAGGCTGGGCGGTGCTTAGCATTTCTGATTTTTTCTACAATTTGCCACCTTTTGTTTTCATTGTTATGACCTGTGCTTTTTCTTCGCTGTTCCATGAATACCTTAGGCCTCGGTTCTTTCTTCGCAAAAATGCCTTCATTGTAAGCATCAAAGTGCAGAACTCTTATCTCTCTTAAAATCTCCTCTACCTTCTGTACTTCAATGCCCCAATCTTAAATTGCTGGCAGGCTTTCTCCTCGCTTCCTGAGGTCAATCTGATTCATTGCTTCAGTGGAGTAGCGACGATATCTGTTGATCCATAAAGTGTTGAATTTTCCCTTGTTCGGTCTACTCACTTGGTTAGACTTCAAAGAGTCACAGACAGTATCAAAAGCGCCCTGAAAGCGAGTTGCCTCACTAATGTACACGGCGATTTTCCCATTAGCCTCTTCAAGGCTTCTGGGCTTTTCTCCTCTATAATTGTATAGATCATCAAATGCTGACCTAAACTCATGTATGCCCATTTTGGTTCTGCCCACATCTCTGTTTGGAGATATGTTCTGATAATTTATTCTTGCCTCCACAAGTCTGACATCATTACCAGTCATGTAATTCACATCCTGACTATCTGACTTGATCCCATAAGCTCCATTGGCCCCCCTCCAGCCCATCATGTATAGATCTCTGCCACTGAACACCAGCTCAAGCGTTCTGTTATTGTACACCAGTACCACATAGAATGTTCCATCTGGTGGCGTGGTGAACACCTCAGCAAACTCTGGTCCAAACAGCTGCGACACATCTTCAACCATCCCATTTGCGTGACACCACTCCAAAATAGCCGTGATGCCCGCACTATAACTTGGAAGCACCTCCTTGCCGTCCTCTCCATCCAAGCAAATTGTTACTGTATCGCTGACTTGTCTTGGGCTACTTGCTTCCCCGTCATCTCTTGCCTGGGAGTATGACATTCCATATATATTAGATTAGCTAGCTAGGAACTACTAGTCTACTACTATTGGTAAGAACTACTACTATTTGTGGGCCCACCGGAGTCAAACATTGTAGAAAGAACTCCAGCTCAAAAACAAAAACTGTGAAGCTAAAAATACAGTATGTTTCCGGGTCACTATATATTTATTCTACTATATGTCATTATTGATACTTACTCTAAAAGATAAACAGATTGCTACAAACTCAAATGAGAAACTAAATACATACCAAAACTAAATATGTGCATGCGAATTAAATGTATTGTAATAAAAAAACAGACTGCGACAAACTCAAATGAGAAATAAAAGGAAAGACAGAAAGCACACTTTAGGATATATTAGTGTTCTTTTGCACAATGTGAAAACAATTAATTGATTTACTCCCAGCTCATAATAATTAGGTTCCAAATTATAAGACATTTTATAACTCTTTGGATACGTTACTTGTGCATATAGCAAAAACTGTATGTTTAGAAAACAAACAATTATTATTATTATTAGAAACACAAGCGACAAGTAAATGAAATGTTAGCTAGGAAATTAAATGGAACTTAAAATAGTAATCGGTCATGGCAGCATCTTTGGGATGTATAAGCAAATACGTGTCGCTATTACCAAAGATGGACCTGCAACAAAAAAAAAATGTTGTCTACTTGTCTTGCTTAATTTCCTTAACCCCAATGTTTTAGGAATATTTTAACCCTTCCTAACAACAATTCTAAATCTAAACATGAAATAAATAAACTAAACAAAAGATAATTACGGCCCATTTGCCCCTAATGATCTTCTGCCACCTAGCCACGTGCGCGCGCCTGCATCGCTTGACGCTAGCTGATGCATAAGCCAGTACTACTAAAATAAGACCGTGTGAAGCAGCTAAACTAACTGGAAGGAGAACACGACGTATGCATTGTAGAGTAGTACAAATTACAGGCCAGTAATAAAATAAGACCATGGGAAGCAGCTAAGCTAATTGAAAGGCGAACACCAATGTGTATGTACGCAATTTAGCATGTGCAAAAGAACTATGCATGGAGCGACGGAGATAGCGTCGTCTTACCTTTCCGCGACGACGCTGGAGCCGCGCCGACGTCTTGAATCCTCGTACCCCATGGCACGCGCCGGAGATGTCTTGAATTCTCGGACCCCATGGCACACGGGGTTCTTCTCCCGGCCTGTAGTTTCACAACAAAAACGCAAAAAGACGATGGGTGAAGTAACACACGGTCTTATATATTATCATGCAATTAATCCACATTGAATGTGTTATTATAATTAATATCCTAGATAACCCCTAGATAAACTGGGGTTTAAACAATCATATGCAAGAATAATATCATTGTTATATAGCCCTCAGCCCCGAAATAGAAAATTAACCGATCGGGGGAAACAATAACCAGCTTTATTTGCTCTACGACTACGAAGCAGGAGACGTTCATGGTAATGACGATAGTATAACCAGACGGGAGGACACAGAGGGATTAACGGCGACATGCAGCATTCATTAGATTAATTAACTAATGGATCGGAGCATGCAGTAATCAGAATAAGAAGAAGGAGCGATGCATCACCGTATGGAGAAGATGGCGTAGGAACCGACTGCTCCCAGGCATCGATGATGGGGCGGGAGTTCTGGAGCATGATCTCGCCGTCGTGGCGCACCGAGCAGTCCTCGCACGTCCAGGCCGAAGAGCTTGGAGCCCTGGAGGAAGTAGACGACGAAGTAGTTGTCGGGGTCTACGAGCGCGACGTGGGGCACCTCCCCGTGCGGCAGCCTGGCGGCGGCGTAGGACTTGTGCGCCCAGACCTCGGCGAAGTGAACCTCGTACTGGAACCTCCAGGAGGGCTCCCCCGGCCCGCCTCCGGGTCGACGAGCGTCCACATGCTGACGCTGGGGTTCACCGGCGGGGGGACACGTCGTAGCTGAGGCCTCGGATGGAGGTCCGTGGAGGGTGGTGGAGGTCGAGCTCGGCGGTCGTGTCATCGGCGGCGAGGATGACGGGGTTGGAGACGAGAACCACCCAGCGTCGCTGCGGCGGCTCCTGCTCCTCCCCCGGCCCGACATGGCTGGTGCGCGCGAGCAGCGAGAGGCGGCAGGGGGATGGGGAGGGTGGCGAGGCGGTTACGTTGATTTGAATTTGATCCGGCCGTGTGCCGTGCGTGCGTGCCTGCTACAGGGAACGTGACGGGGATTCTATAGGCAATAGGCGTGCGTGGCAGGAGCACGGCTTGACGAGCAAGTCGGTTGCGGCGTCGACGGCTGATCATCGGCACGGAGCCAAGGTGGAAAAGGCCGGGTGGGGTCCACGTTAACGGAATTACGGAAATGCCGGAGCCATCGTGTCGTGGCTCCGTGCATACATAGATCGGTGACACGGTTCGTGATATGCCTGCACGACGTTCACGCTAACGGAGGGGGATGACGGTGGGCTCATCTGAAATGCAGGATTATCCCATTGCTTTGCTTCGCCTCACCTGATTCTGATGGGTCCACGAGCACAATACATCTTAGTCTTTTTCTCCTCTAGTTTAAGTGTTTCTCAAAATATTTTAAGTCACCAAAAAATGGGTCAATACTTGGCAATTGATCCAGCACCCTACGTCCCTACGCGAGGGTGCAAATTCTCCCACTCGCACCAGCTCCCGCCGCCGTCGTGCTTTGGGTACGTGGCGAGAAGGTCCGCCATGGTGGAGCAGGAGTAGTAGGCCCTCGCCGCTGTGCTCGCAACGCCAGCGGCCGCCGCAGGCCTGAACTCCAGGGGGGGGGGGGGGGGGGGGGGGGCGGCGGTTTAGGGCCATGGCGTCGTGGTCCACGGTGGCGTTGCCGTCCTCGCGCTCCAACGGGGACGTCGTGCGGCGTGCGCCTTCCCCGAAGAGCTCGAAACGCCAGGAGCGGCGGCCACGGGGGCTCCGACCACGGCTTCGTGAGCCGCGGTGTCGTTGTCCAGCCCGGTATAGCTGACGGCGGCAGAGGAGGACTCCACGGCGACGTGGTTGCGGCCGTCGCGCAGTCCCCGGACGAAGTCGACCCGCCACACGACGGGGCGCGCTATCTGGCAGGTCGCCCTGGGCGTAAACCTTCCCGCTCGCTCCACCTGCCGCCTGCCGGCGAATTGAAGTCGCACTCTGGGTGGCGAGATCGTCGTCCGCGCATGCATACAGCACACGATTGACACAACGGTACCGCCCGCCACCGGCAACGCTGGGGCGCTGCGCGGACCTCCAACTTTTCCGGGATGGCGGCGGCGTGGCGCACAGCGTGCACTATGGTGCGTTCCTGTACGTGCATGATGAGCGCGCGGCGAGTATGCTTCCGTGCTATCTTCGTGGACCACAAGCCAAATCTCAAGATGACAACGACAAGCAGCCCTTCCTCACCTCCGAGAGCTCCTGCGCCGTCCTCCGCGGCGTCTGTGCCCGGTCGCCGCACTGGTCGCGAGCACACTCAGTGGCGCTGCCGAGAGCTTGCTGCCGTGGTCTGTGCTGGACGCCTTCTGCACACGCTCGATCGGCAAGCTCGCCGTGTCGCTCTCCGTGCAGGCCGCTCGTCGCGCCGCTCTCTGCCTTGGCCACGTAGAGAGCATGCTTGGGTGATATGCTTGCAGGAGGCGGGGGCGACGCGGCGCGCCAGCTCCTCGTCCACGCACGCTCGCCGCGCCGCCATCTGTGCCGGGCGTGCACGCTCACGCCACCCTCTGCGTTGGCCATGCGCGCTCGGAGAATCCGGAGGTCCGTGCCGTCCTGTACGCGCATCACGGCGAAGATGCATACGTGGGGGAGGAAGTGGCCAGGCGCTTCATCTTCAGCTTTGGCAGCCGGTGCTGGCCTGCGCGATATGGAGCAGAGCGCTCCCTCCTGCTCCCGTCGCTGCTGAGAAGTCCTAGTTTTTCTATTGAAAACGATAGTAACTGCCAACAAGTCCTAGTTCCAGCAAGCTAACATGAAATCGTTTCATTGTCTGTACTACTTAAGCCTTGCTAGCTTTACAACATGTTTGGTTGGCTGGTTTGTTTCTCCAAATTGGTAAGATTATCTCCCTTTGAAAGATTTCGTCCAACATGTGTTAGCCATCGTGTTATCACACAAGGGAACTATATACTCCAACCAAGCAATTAAAATACGAGAGCACATTGTGCTATTGACATCAACATTCCATAGTAGCATGATTTTGTTAGTTACATTAATAAAAATATAGAAATCACCCATGATCATAGAATTAGCCTATGGAGAACCTCCTCGGGAGAATCAGGAAAATGGCCTCAAAAAACTTGAGCTTAGGAAATTGGCCATATATTTTTCTGAACTTAGGAATCTGGCCTCAAAACAAATTTTTTTTAGATAAATGGCCTTCCGTCAGGTTTGTGAGTCAAATCCGTTAGTTTAGACACTGTGGTGCGAGCGAAAAGATGTTTTGAGGCCAGATTTCTAAGTTTAAAAAAAAATAGGGCCAATTTCCTAAGCTTAAGTTCTTTTGAGGCTATTTTCCTAATTCTCCCAACCTCCTTCCATTGGTGCTTGAAGACACGCATGGCACCCCTATCACGTCCATCTGCAATCAAACAGATCTTTTTTAAAAAAAATTAGCTTCACATATGAAGCTTCTTAAAGCATGCTCTCACAAGGGATTTATATGGATCAAACTGAAAATACTTGCCTTTCCTGGCCTCAACTCGCTCTACTGGGTCCTACGTGAGATTTTGTGACAACATATTTTAAGGAGCATTATACATGAAACTATTTTGCCAAACGGTTAACTTCATTGTGGAGCTGAAGCCAAAAAAAAAAAAAACTTCACGTTCATTGTTCCGGGCTAAATTGGGCTCGCTTCTTGTTTTTTATATTGCCTTTTTTGTACTCCATCGTTATGCTGATAAATAGACAACTCGATCACGTACGGTTGTAATTACACGATGAACGTGACTAAGCAAGTGCGCACACCACGAATGCAATTTCTCCGCACACACCGTCGACGTCGCCCACTGCTGATGCATCCTTCACCGACCGCCTCTACTAGGGCCACCCTCGCGCCGGCGCCGGCAACGACACGACCGACCGGTCCGTCCCTCGACGCGATCTACGCCGGCAATGCAACCTCTGCACAAGTGCCGCGCACCGAACGGCGGGTAGACGCCGTCATGGAGATGGACCTGGAAGGCACCTGACGTTCGATTGAACCTCGGCCTGGATGGGCCGGTCTGGCAGACGCATGCGGGATTGCGGGCCAATTGGATCCCTCCCGGGCCTCCTTCCCAGGAGACCGGTGGCGCCAACATTCAAATTCCATTCATTCAGTCCCTCAAGTTATCGGTGGAATTTTTGCTTCTTCCCGCTGACCAGGCCAATAGGCTTCATGGGCCGGCAACAGTCAACTGACCAGAAATGGCCCAGAATGCGATTTTTTTTTTTGTTTCCTGGACAGGCGTTTTTAAAAAACGACTTAAG
>JALGXP010001552.1:0-12984 GCA_023333625.1 Bothriochloa decipiens | reverse complement strand
TTTTTTTTTTTTGTGTTGATTTTGGTGGCGATGACATGTACCTGTAGAATTGCATCGATCTCCGGCGTTTCAGGGTGGTTTTGAGTTTTCGTAGTGGAAGGCCACAAATTCCGGCATGTTTCCGAGAGTGGAGGAGGAGGTGGCAGTCGCTCCGTCGACGGGCTTCTCTCCATCACTCTCCTACCATCCGTCTTGTTCGGATCCTCAACAAACCACCACGCCTCATCTTCTCCTCTCCTCTCCATCGGCATACTTTCGCCATTGCCATAGCATCGGGATCGAGCAGCTTCCCCAGGATGCTGCAGTTGGGCTGAAGAGAGCGATCGAGAGATCATTGAGGATCAGGGGGCTCAGGGTGTGATCAAGGGATCATAGAGGGTGGACAAGATGGAGAGCTACCTGAACGAGAACTTCGGTGGCGTGAAGGCGAAGCACTCGTCGGAGGAGGCCCTGGGGCGATGGCGGAGCGTTGTCGGCGTCGTCAAGAACCCCACTAGGCGGTTCCGCTTCACGGCCAACCTGGGCAAGCGCTCCGAGGCGGCCGCCATGAAGCGGTCCAACCAGGAGAAGCTGCGGGTCGGCGTGCTCGTCTCCAAGGCTGCGCTGCAGTTCATCCACGGCCTGCCCCCGCAGGGCGACTACGCCGTCCCCGCCGACGTCAAGGCGGCGGGCTTCGGCATCTGCGCCGAGGAGCTCAGCTCCATCGTCGAGAGCCACGACGTGAAGAAGCTCAAGTCCCATGGCGGCGTCGACGGGCTCCTGTCCAGGCTGTCCACCTCGGCGTCTGACGGCGTCGCCGCCGATGAAAACAGCAAGCTGATGGCGGCGCGGCGGGAGGTGTTCGGCGTTAACCGCTTCGCCGAGGCGGAGCCACGCAGCTTCTGGGTCTTCGTGTGGGAGGCGCTCCAGGACATGACGCTGATGATCCTCGCCGCCTGCGCGCTCGTCTCCCTCCTCGTCGGGATCGCCACAGAGGGGTGGCCCCACGGCGCGCACGACGGGCTCGGCATCGTCGCCAGCATCCTGCTCGTCGTTTTCGTCACCGCCACCAGCGACTACCGCCAGTCGCTGCAGTTCAAGGACCTCGACAAGGAGAAGAAGAAGATCACCGTGCAGGTCACGCGGAGCGGGTACCGACAGAAGCTCTCCATCTACGACCTCCTCGCCGGCGACATCGTTCACCTCTCCATCGGCGACCAGGTGCCCGCGGATGGGCTCTTCGTGTCCGGCTTCTCGCTGCTCATCAACGAGTCCAGCCTCACCGGCGAGAGCGAGCCCGTCGCGGTGAGCGCCGAGAACCCGTTCCTGCTGTCGGGGACCAAGGTGCAGGACGGCGCGTGCAAGATGCTCGTCACCACCGTCGGCATGCGGACGCAGTGGGGCAAGCTCATGGCCACGCTCAGCGAGGGCGGCGACGACGAGACGCCGCTGCAGGTCAAGCTCAACGGCGTCGCCACCATCATCGGCAAGATCGGCCTCGCCTTCGCCGTCGTCACGTTCGCGGTGCTCACCCAGGGCCTCTTCTGGCGCAAGCTCTCCGACGGCTCCTACTTCAGCTGGACGGGGGACGACGCGCTGGAGCTGCTCGAGTTCTTCGCCATAGCCGTCACCATCGTCGTCGTGGCCGTCCCGGAGGGCCTCCCGCTCGCCGTCACGCTCAGCCTCGCGTTCGCCATGAAGAAGATGATGAACGACAAGGCGCTCGTCCGGCACCTCGCCGCCTGCGAGACCATGGGCTCCGCCACCACCATCTGCAGCGACAAGACCGGCACGCTCACCACCAACCACATGACCGTCGTCAAGGCCTGCATCTGCGGCAAGATCAAGGACGTCAACAGCAGCTCCTCCGGGGAGACCACCAAGGACCTGCCGGCGTCCGTCGTGGCCATGCTCCTGCAGTCCATCTTCAACAACACCGGCGGCGACGTCGTGCTCAACCAGGACGGCAAGCGCGAGATCCTGGGCACGCCCACCGAGGAAGCCATCCTCGAGTTCGGCATCTCCCTCGGCGGCGACTTCTCTGCGGTGCGCAAGGCGAGCACGCTCCTCAAGGTGGAGCCCTTCAACTCGGCCAAGAAGAGGATGGGGGTGGTCATCCAGCTCCCCGGCGGCGCGCTGCGGGCGCACTGCAAGGGCGCGTCGGAGATCATCCTGGCGTCCTGCACCAGGTACCTGGACGAGCACGGCAACGTCGTCGCCCTCGACGGCGCCACCGCGGACCACCTCAGGGCCACCATCGACAGCTTCGCCAACGAGGCGCTCCGGACGCTGTGCCTCGCCTACGTCGACGTCGGCGAGGGTTTCTCGGCGAACGACCAGATTCCCATGGACGGGTACACGTGCATCGGCGTCGTGGGGATCAAGGACCCCGTCCGTCCCGGTGTGAAGGAGTCCGTGGCGATCTGCAGGTCGGCAGGCATCACCGTCAGGATGGTTACTGGTGACAACATCAACACGGCCAAGGCGATTGCGCGGGAATGCGGCATCTTGACTGACGGTGGCTTCGCCATTGAGGGCCCGGAGTTCAGAGTCAAGAGTGAAGAAGAACTGCAAGAACTGATACCAAAAATACAGGTGGGTGGACATTGATATTGATAGATATAAACTACGTGCCACCTTTGCCTACAATATTTCTGGATTTCATTTGTTTGAGTGGTTTCATTGATTCAGGTGATGGCAAGATCTTCACCGCTTGACAAGCACACCTTGGTCAAGCATCTACGAACTACGTTTGATGAAGTTGTTGCGGTGACTGGCGATGGCACAAATGATGCTCCTGCGCTACATGAAGCTGATATTGGGCTTGCAATGGGCATTGCTGGCACTGAGGTACTATTTACTTCATATTTCCTAAATTAGATACTGGAATTACTATTACATGACTCTGATCAGTATTAAATGTACATCAAACTAATGATGTACTAATTGGTAGTTATATTTGTCAGCATGTTTTCTCCTCTGCTATTCTTTGATATCATTGTAACATTTAACTAGCAATTTTGTTAGTTGAACTCAGTCACCATTTCATTTTTAATGTTTGTTTGAAGGTGGCAAAAGAGAGTGCCGATGTTATTATTCTGGATGACAACTTCTCCACGATAGTCACTGTTGCCAAATGGGGTCGGTCAGTGTACATCAACATTCAGAAGTTTGTGCAGTTTCAGCTGACAGTCAATGTTGTTGCTCTCATTGTCAACTTCTCTTCAGCTTGCTTGATAGGTAAAGTAAATCTAATATTGGTGCATTCATCTGCGGTGATTCCACTCTGAAACTGAAATAGACTGACTCTAAAACACGAAAATAATTCTTGTGCTTCCTTCTGGTTGTCAATTCAGGGAGTGCTCCCCTTACTGCTGTGCAGTTGCTCTGGGTCAACATGATCATGGACACACTCGGAGCACTGGCACTGGCCACAGAACCTCCAAACGATGAGCTCATGAAGAGAACTCCTGTTGGAAGGAAAGGGAACTTCATCAGCAACATCATGTGGAGGAACATCATGGGACAGTCCTTCTACCAGTTCCTTGTGATTTGGTATCTGCAGTCTCAAGGGAAATGGCTCTTCGGAATCGAGGGCCCCAACTCAGATCTACTCCTGAACACAATCATCTTCAACTGCTTTGTGTTCTGCCAGGTAATGTGGAGGTTCTTCTTGCACTTGTGGCAATCTGGCAACGTTTCTGAATTCAAATGTTTGAGAATACTGAACAAACGACATACCATAAACATTTTGTTAGATTTTTTATCATGTGAAGCTGCACTGAATTCCTTCTCGATGATGCAGGTTTTCAATGAGGTGAGCTCAAGAGAGATGGAGAGGATAAACGTGTTCCAAGGCATTCTAGACAACAATGTGTTTGCCATGGTCCTCGGGAGCACCGTCGTCTTCCAGTTCATAATCATACAGTGCCTCGGCAGCTTCGCCAACACGACCCCTCTCAGTTTCACGCAGTGGATGGCCTGCATCGCTATCGGGTTCGTAGGCATGCCTATCGCCGTGGCGGTGAAGATGGTTCCGGTGGAGTAGGCCTCTCTCAGAATTTAGAACTGAAGCCAGGCAGGCAGGCAGTTTTGGCCATTGCTTTGCCCTCATAACATAGCTATGTTTGTTTTCCTGTGTAACACATGCAGCTAAGTGAGTCACTGCCCATCTTCCTTGCTTTTGATCTAGGCTTCTAGAGATCGAGCGCCAAGGTATGCAATGGGTTCGATTATGAAAGTGTTGAGTAGAATCTTGTAGCTCTGAATGATTCAATTTTTTTTCCCAGATGTTCTTCCTTTGGAAGTAGTAACTATTGGCTTGAAATGTTATTACAGTAGTACCTTTTTTTTGGAAAGAACAGAACAGGCTTTATTCATTTGTGATTCTACAAAGGGTTTCAGCTTCGATATTGTGCTGTAATTTCGTGCCACTGGTCGGAGAGCGTAAGCATGCTGCTGTCTCTCTTGTAACATGCTCCTTGTCACATAGTATTATGTATGCTATAAGCAAAGCACTCAGGGGTGTCTATCAGCACTGGGAGGCTGTTTAGATATTCTAGAGCTAGAGGGGTGCTAATAGGCTAGAACAATGATGACTTGGATTTAAGGGAGCTTTGACTTGCCAAAGTGAGGGGTTCTATGATTTGGTTAGCTTTGATCGGCGTTTTGTACTGCCGGGTTTACAATCCAGGTTGTATGAACTTGTTTCACTCATGTTCTCTTAATGAAAAGCTTGCGCCTCGGCACATATTCTCGAAGAAAAAAATTTAAAAGTTCACTTCAGCATATCATAGAAAGGTACCAACTTTTGAAAAACTCGACCAGATCCTAGTTAGTACGGAGTGGGAATCGAAATACCCCTTCAACTATTCAAGCTCTGAATAGGGAAAATTTTTTATCATACCCTAAACTCTGGGAGACATCCACTGTTCAAGCAATCTTTTTGTTCAAATTTGAACTAGGGTGGCTCTAGTAGCTGCAAAGGTTATTAAGCCTTCCCAGGCTGATTTCATGGCTAGTAGGAACATTTTGAAAGGAGTTTTTTTTTTTGAAAGATCTGTTACCAACTTTCATTGATAAGAATAGAGAAATTACAAGAGTTGTTTTGGCACAAGTTGCGCCAATCCCATTTTTCTCAAAGTTTAGCAAACTGAGGTCCAAATCACCCTAGGTTTCAAACATAGCTAATTTACATTTGGGGAAAAAACATTTGGAAGGAGTTGTTATCCTTCATGAGACCATTCATGAGATCTACATGAAAAAGGTTGGATGGGGTTATCCTAAAGCTGGATTTCGGAAAAGCTTACAACAAGTTGAATTGGTAATGTCTTCAACAAAAGTCTTTCATGGCCAATGGACCATCCAATTCTCAATAACCTTTTGGTGGAGTGGGTGGTGATGACCCAATGAAGGATCTCTTCGTCCAAGACCTAACTAAGTTTATTAGAGAAACTCCAATGGTCTCTTTATATCCCTCGTTATTGATAAAATAAATATTTTGATTAAAAAAATCCTCCATTAGTTTAATTAAATTTATAAATATTAATATTCAGATTTGATTGCTAACCAAATATGAGAGCAGGACTGGTTCTTGAGCGCAAATAGATAGTATATATATATATATAAAGAAGCTGTTGGAGTGTGAAAAGAGAAGAAATTTTATTAAAAATGTCCCTCCCAACGGTTTAGAGTTAAGTTTAAGGGACACTCTTGGAGATGCTTTTATAACTTAAATAAATTTGAGGTTTTAATTTGTATTGGTTTAGAGATTTAATTTATTTATGCCAAAGTTGGAGTGTTGGGCTATGGATCTTTTTTTGAGGGAATGGACTATGGATTTTTTTTTTTTTTGAGAAACGGGAATGGACTATGGATGCCCGTACGATCGTGGATACACCAACCTGCAAACCGTGCAGCGGACTGTGGCAGGCCGGAAGCGGGCCAACGCCCAACATCCAAGGTGCCCAAGGCCCAAGCCACTGTGGCCAGCAGCAGCAGCATGGCATGGCCGCATGGCCCAGCAGCTTTGGTGAGGCAGGGTATCTATCCTTCCTAAAAAAATCATTCTATCTCATAGTAGCATTTGTTCGACAAGCAGAACCTTCTCGTTCTATCGCTCAACTTTCCCCTCTCTACAGCATCCGCGGCGACAGCCGGGCGATTCACTCGATCCCGGCTGGATCCCGCTGATTCCTCCCCTCCGGTGTCCTCGCCGGCGCCGACAGGAGTGGAATCGGCGTCGGATCTCGGCCGGTTGTGCATATTTCTAGTTGTAGCTATATTTTTCGTATTCTAGAATTGTATCGTAGAGTAGGGTTCTCGGTGCTGATGACCTCTCCACTGGTGCGTTGCTCCCTGCGAGCTGTCTTCGGCGAGTGCGGCATAGAGGCGCCTTCCGGTGATAGGCTCGTTAGGTATGTGTACCTTGAACTCGTGAGCTCGGGTTCGAGGATCCAAATCCCCTTTTTGGGTTCTTTGTTCTCCATCGATTGGGGTCTCTTGTTGAGGCAACAGGCGTCAGATCCCTTTCGTCGCGAGGAAGCTACGGCCGTCCGCTGGAGCGTTCAGTGGTTCAAGTACACGCTAGTTTTGGTGTGTCCCTGATGGCGATTCAAAACCTTGAAGTTTCTTCGTCTGCATGGGTGTCGGCTTCAAGCTTCTTCCTTGGTGTTCACCTCTTCCATTCAGTGGCGAGGCAGAGCACCGAGCAGAGGAGGCTCCAACCGGTGACGAAGAAGATACAGTGGACCTCAAATGGGTGTCAATGTAATTTTCTTTTCTTTCAGGGGTCCCTCGGTATGAGGGGTTTGGATGTAAAAGTTTTATATCAATAAACGTCCTACCCTTTTCTCAAAAAAAAAATCTCATAGTAGCATTCAGTTCTAAGGTACTCCTACGTGTTGTTGTTAATGTAGAATAGATACTACGTGGAGCTTCTTTGTGAACAATGAAGAACAAACGAGTGCATACTCTATATGCTTTTGATGCTTGTTCAAGTGCAAATACATGTATTGAGACTTGTGATTTAGAAACCGTGGCAAGTCAATTAGAGGATCAAATAAAAAAACATTTTAGACCCCATTTAATATAGATTCTTCTCCATTTCCTAGAGCAATTCATCACACTTTTTTTCACCAAACAGGTAAAATTTGATGAAATCGCTATAGCTCCTTGCCTAGAGCTCCTTAAATTATTACTCTCATAGAGTACATTCATGCGTGGAGGTAAAATTTGATAAAATCTCTGTAGCTCCTCGTTTGAAGCTCGTTGAATTATACTCTCATTTGTTGCGGTCAGTAGTAGTATAGTACCATTGCATCATTTGTATATGGCACTGTACGTCTCTAGTTTGAACAGTACTACGCGGCATCATATCGCGAACTTTATGCAATGGAATCTCTGGTTTTGCACGGCGTAGCAGTACTAGCTAGTACCCAGAAACCCAGCCGACACGGCGGGCTCCGCCGCTGATGCTGACGCCGAGGCTGCTGCACGCACGCCGGTAGCATATTTCCAGCTATGCCCTCGTCAGTCAATCAATCGAATGGTCCTAGTACTGCCTCTCTCTCACTCTCTCTCTCTCTCCTGCAGAGACGATGACCACGCCGGCCGGTGGCCCCAGAGCAGCAGACACGTCGCCAGGTCCAGGACTCCTGGTCGCCACTCGCCGTCGCCGGTGCAGCGTGCAGCACGGCGGACGGCCGGCACCTCGCCCCCCGGCGGCCCCCTGTACGTCTCTCTCTCGGGCCTCAGCCTCGCCGCGCGCGCCAAGACAAAACTCAAGGCACTACTTGTGTAATAATTCATCGATGGGTCACATCGATCACATCGGCGATCGATCGCCTGCCCAGACCCCTGCCGTCACCTCGGCCAGCGCTCGATCGTTTACTGCCCGCTGCAAACGCTGGCCCGCGGGGGACAGGACAGGACATCCGGACACCCTCAATGTCGTCCTTCCGGCTGGCCTAGCACGCATGACCACCGTGGGCCTTGAACTACAGTACCGCGTTAAATTAGGGCAGCGTAGCGTTGCAAGATGTATTTGGTAAAAATTATCTAAATTTTGATTAATTAGGCTTAAAATATTTATCTTGTAAAGTACAACCAAACTGTATAATTAGTTTTTAATTTTATCTATATTTAGTACTCCATACGTGTGCCGGTATTTTAATGTGACGGGGAATAGGAATTCTGTATAGTGAATTTAGTGGCCAATTTGTTTAGATCTTCAAATTAGTCACCAAATTAACTATGCAGAATTTCTATTCTCTGTCACATCAAAATGTCAGCATACGCATGGAGTACTAAATGTAGATAAAATTAAAAACTAATTGTATAGTTTGGTTGTACTCTGCGACACGAATATTTTAAATCTAATTAGTCAAAGTTTTAATATTTTTTACTAAATACAAATAAAATGATACAATACGCTGATTTAACGCGGCACCGTGTAGAATACCACGAGGCCCTAAACAAGGCCGTGGTTGGGATTGGGGCTTGGCCGCTTGCTGGGCAGTCTAGCCTGCAGCCTGCAGGAGCTGCAAACAAGCAAAGAACAGATGGATGGATGCCATGCGACGATAGTTGGGCATATTCGTGTTTAGTAGCTTTGTATTCTCCAACGCACATACAAATTGGAAGAAATATAGTATGCCTTGGAGAACCGAAAATATATGATGTAGTTCACGTATACTTTAGCCGCTTGTCCTGTAATCGTGGCACCTTTATTCGTATTTGCAATCCAAACAAAAACCAGCATTCATATATATCAGACACTGTCTATATGTCCTGTTCGCTGGATTGTTTCTGTGGCTGATGCCTGATGGCAGGTTTATTCAGGATCTTCATCCATGCAATCTTCACCCAACTGCTAAAGACATCATCTTCCCCTTCGCCTGAGAGTGGGGACGAGGTCGCCCTAAAGTCCTTCCTCTCTTCATGCGTTTCGAATTTAGGAAGTGTGGAAAAAAATACTTACGAAACAAAATATCGTGTGAGCAATGTCCGTATGTATTTCATTTTATTGTGTCATTGTGGTACATTCAGATGGTGAAGGTTGAGATGATGTGTCCCAAGTTTCATTTGGCTGTTTCCAAGAGTGTCACATCATCTGAAATAGTTTTAGTTGGTGTACGATACACAAAATCATCTCACAATTTCATAAACTAACTACATGATTTAATTGTTGTATATAGTGTTGTGATTAAAAAATATCATACAAATTATGTAGCTACTTGCAAATTCTTTCTAAATCAAGTACTAACATATTTAAACTTTTTCCTCGAATATGCAAGAGCATCATGTATTATTGTATTAAGAAGATAGAGTTTTTATGTTACAAGAGATGCTAGCATACTAGGTTTAATGCATGGCAAGCCCATGAACTTGTTTAGGTGTGCCACTTAGACCCTTGAACTTTAAAAATACATTTTTAGGCCCTTAATCTTGTCAAATGATATGCCATCTCTAGTACATGAGATGTACTCATGCTAACTTCTCTCCCAATCGATCCCCTCTCTTCCACGGCACAATAGAGCGTGGCGCCACCGCCGGTGTGAATGGTGGTATGGCTGATGAACCGGAGACCCTCGAGCGCACGCCGAGCCCCGGACTGTACAACATGGCGGTGGTGATCGTCACGTACAGCACAACGATGGTGAGCTTGTTGCTACGCACCACCATCAACTCCTCGTCCAGGAGCATCACCTCCACAAGATGGTTTTGGTTGCCCCAATTTCAGATGGGAAGAAGAGTATGTTGAAGTGATTAAGAAGATACAAAAGGAAGACAAGCTAGTGGTTGAACATAGGGTCCTGGACTACTTATGTGTGTTTGTAGCCTGCTTGTTCTAATGGTTGTAATACTGAACAAATGAATGGAATTCTGGAATTATCGGTACTGTGTTGTGATATGAATGAATGATATTATGGTATATGCGTGCTGAACAAATGAATGAATGAGTATGTTGAATAAGACCTGGTGTGTCACGGTGGATGCAAGATGGCAATGCCACGTCAGAGAAAACGTCCAGCTAAATAGTAAGGGCCATCAGTTGTATTATTTGACAAGACCAAGGGCTTAAAAATGCGTTTTTAAAGTTCAGAGGTCTAAGTGGCACACCTAAACAAGTTCAGGGGCTTGCCATACATTTAACTCACTTAAAGTTGAAATTATATGTTAAGAAATAATAAACAGGGTCCTTGAAGATGTATTAGTTTACTTAAATAATTGTTAGGTAGAAATTAAATGCATGTATTCCATATACGAATTAGATTACATCTGACATCTCCGTGTGTAAAATATATATACATGCATGAGTGACCCACGTTCGCACTCAAGGTGCAAAAGTTTCACGGGTATTGCTTTCTACTTACTCCGTTCCAAATTAACTGTCATCGTTGGTGTACGTGCCACAAGTTTGATTCAATTTTTAAAAAATATATGTAATATTTATATCTCCAAATAAATTTATTAAAAAACTAGATTCAAAGATTTTTTTAATAATACTACTTATGTATTATAAATATTAATATTTTTTAATATAAAATTACTGGTAGTTTTTTAAAAAACGCAAGCGATAGACATTTTGGAACGAAGGGAGTACCGCACTAGTGCATGCTCAATCATGCAAGCGTGTCACAAGAGAATGCACTGACATATTCAGGCTCACGTATACTCCGTAGGTTTCAAGGAGCACAGAGAGGAGCAGCTTAGCGTGCCGCACGGGATCGTCAAACTGTATACTGCACGACCAACCTAAGAGAGCAACTTCAAGAGTCTATAGATTTCAGTCTCTATGTCTATCTATATATATTCGTAGTCATTCAATGAATATGCTATTTTATTTCTCTCCCGTGTCTTTAACGAACTATTTAATATTTTTGTTTCTATACAACATAGCTTATTATAGTTGTCTTTGTGTGAAAATCAATTAGAAGTTCCAAAATTGGAGAATGGGAACGGTGAACAGTGGTCTCGAGAGTCTATTGGAGTATGTTTTCTAGGTTTATTTTCTGTTGTTGTGATAAAGGGCCACATATAGAGCCACTTGGAGATGATTTGTTACGCTTCATTCAGTTTAAAAGTATTCGAAGAGTTTCAATTTAGCCCCAATCACTACGGGGTAGGGGTACACCATGTCTAAACCGGCTAAAAACTGGTTAATTAGGGCACTCAATGCATACTCTATTAGTAGGATGTATTAATTATAATTTAGACTCTAACCATTCCAATGTATGGTTTCTTGTAATAGTTTCTACAGAAACTTAAATTTAATGAGCGTTTGCGTACACCACAACTAAAGAAGATCATGTGTGGCAAGGTAATATGTGGCATAGTTTGCGTCACAACTCACTATAGATAAGACTGATACACCTTTCATCCAAATAAAGACATTGTTGTCCATCGCAGTCCTATTGCATCCAATGAACATAAATTTTTTTAACATAGGACATATCTAGCAGTAGACTATTATAAATTTTTCACAACAATAGGAGCACAATATCTTCAAATATGAATTCCTAGAAAACCCTAATTACCCGAGGCCAAATCCGAGAATCGTTGTCTCTGGTACTTTTGCATCTGGACTCAATAAAGAGTTTCTTTTTACGCGTGAGGTCCTTCAATATCTAGACGCAGGATGAGGGAACGCGAATGCCTCGGCCGCCTCCTGCCCGGACGGCCGTCCTGTGGCGACGGTCCGCAGGCCATCGTGCGAGCAGGGCAGGGAGCCGCATGGGATCTGCGACGTGGAGAACGATGACCTTGTTTTGCGCGTAGACGTCGAGTCTAAGTTAGACGTTGTTTCTATGTTTCTAGCTCTCTCTTCTCATTAGATTGCTTACCACATCAGTAAAATGCTTACTTGACAGTGTAATTAATAGAAATAGATTTTATGGTTGCGTTGTGAGTGCCCTTAGAACGTTTTTTGTGGGGTCGTGGGGGGCTGCCACGTGCGCTAGCTAGCTCTCTCGTGTGACTAAACTTGCGTCAACACTCAACAACTCAACGCTATGAAATTCCATTGGATTCCTTTGATGATGGGGAATGGGATCTTTTTTTGACAGGGGAATGGGAAATCAAAAGTGAGCCTTCAATCCAAACAAACGGGCCCCCGGGGTAACGTGGCAAGGACAGATCGAGCAGCTAGGCAGCAGCAGCGTCCATCGAGTCGAGGCCGCGCGCTGCTCTGCCCGAGGCCGTCCGCCCGCCGCTGCTGCAAGCAGAAGCTGGAGCTGGAGCTACCTGGCGCGGCGTCCATCCATGCATCGAACGAGGCCGCGCGCTGCTCTGCCCGAGGCCGCGCTCTGCTGAATCTGCAACCCAGTGGTGCCCCGCCCTGCCGGTGCCGGCCGGCTGCAGCCTGCATCGCGAGGCGAGACGCGAGAGCATGCTGCATGCAATGCACGCACGCACGCTTCTCCAGGCCAGGGACGATGGGATCGCGCCATGGCCGCTGCCGGTGCCGTCGCCGTCTGGGCTGGCCATCGACTGCCGAGTGACTACGGCTGCTGCCTCGTTCGCCGGTCGCCGTGGCCCGGCCGTGTGACCACGCTGATCGCTGACCACCGCGCACGGCTCGACGATCGATCGAGGTCAGATTCAGATGGCTGGTCAGGCGGCCATGTGTCGGAGTTACCCTCGGTTGGCTCATCACCATCACCATCAACTGCCGCACGTATTAAGTGGCCATCAAGTCGCGGCAGGTTCAGGGAGTACAAGCTGTCGTGCCATCCATCGCCATCGCCATCGGGGCAGTCGTCAAGACCTCAATCACGTACTAGCTGGCCATGATATGATCGACTAGGGCATCGCCATCAGTAGCTAATAATGCATCTAGCAGAAACCTAGGGTTTCTGCTACGTGGTACGCGTAGTGTGGCGAGTATCTATCCGTTTGAAACGCATCCCACGCATCATATGGAAATAATTTTACATTAGTTGGTTTAATTTCATTGGAAAAATAAACTTAGGAGTAGGAAAAAAAATCTTGCTTTCCAAAAAA
>JALGXP010001551.1:0-12986 GCA_023333625.1 Bothriochloa decipiens | reverse complement strand
GCCCTTTGGCCGGGCGACCTGGGCCCGGTCGCCCTTTGGCCGGGCGAACTTGGCCTGGTCGCCCTTCCAACGGGCGACTGGTCGCCCAAACCTGTAATTTTTTAAAAACGTAGACTAATTTTGTAATTTTTTTAAAAAATAAATTTATTAATAAAAAAATTCTTAGATGTTGGAGGAAATGGCTCACGAAGATGTTTGGGCCGGACGAGGAGACGCCGTCTGACTTACCTGCTGCATGTTGAGAGGACTAACGGGCCCTAGGCTAACTACTGAACACAGCTAGCAAACGTGATTTCCCCCCCCAAAAGAGGGAAAAACCTAGCAAACGTGATAGTTTCAAGAGCAATAAACAAGCCTTTGTTATTAACATCAACATCAACCAAAAGGATGGATGCATGAAACGCATGCAGCACAAACTTTGCCTGTGTGAGCAAAACATATACTTGGTTAAATTAAAATCCTAGAAGCTTCTACGGAAGGACAACGTTGACCAGGTCACCTTTACCAATATGGAAGCAAACTCAACCTTTATCTGTTGACAGCTCCATCCATGATTGGTTGTTTTGAAGGTACAACAATGTTCCGTATTGTCGTCGCTGCTGTAAGAAGGCCCCGGGCCTACCTTCAACTTCACATCCATCCAAGTATCTATCACTACAGCAACAACGCATCTCCTCAGGGCACGCGGCTCACCAATGGCGCCCTTAAAGAGCTGGATTTCTTCATATAACCCACTGGTGAAACAACCCACACCCAAACTGAAACTGCTTTCTACTTCAGATATGTGAACTTCTATCGTCGCCTCAACTGCAAAGTCAAGACGTGATACGGTTATGTCAATTGCTCCACAATCACCATGGATGCGTCTTGTGAATGCATAAGCACTAGCTGTGGTTCTGTCGTCTACGAGTGATACACCATCAATCAGCTGTAGATCATCTTTCTCTTCTCCACCCATCTTGATCCTCATGTCATATTCAATCCGAGTAGTGTCACACAACATAATCCCTCGCTTAGGGCCAGTCATTTCTATGAGGGAACCCTAGAAAAGTATTATATATTATCCAGTAGCAGCTCTTATTTGGCAAAAGAAGAAAGTAATATAAGAAATGTCAAATACTTCACTAATGTGGTTTCACTTGTAACAGTATTTGGCTAATATAAAGTGATATTTTATGGTTGATGGTTTTGTCACATATCACATTTAATGCTTTTCGTACTGAGGGCAAAGTCCCACTCCCCCACGTAATTTAGTTTTTATTTCGAATTGCAAATTTAACTACTTATGCCAAGAGGGAAGAAAATTAATAACTATTGCCATGACAGATCATTATTTCTATATATATGCATCTCCATCTGCCTATAAATAAATAAATAAATAAAAACTATATTTTGCGGTGTACAAGCAACCAAGAGTTCTTTGTTTCGTTTTATTTGGTGCATAATATACTCCGTTAATTTCATATATAATTAATCTAGGTCAAGTCTTGATATAAATCATAATCACACAATGACAAACCCCTCAGTATGGCAATGTGTCTTACATAATTTAAAAAACTATTTTTACAGCTTTTGGACATTTTAGTTTAATAATCACATAGAATCACCTTTTACAGTTGTAACACCAAAAATATTAAATAAGAAAATAATACACACAACAACTAGGAATTCACATGTATAAATTAAGCCAATGTCCAATGGGTAAATAGAGACATAGTTCATACAACATTAATATATTCATACTATCCCACACTCCCAGCTTAATGGTGTAAAAGAGATTAAGCAGTTGTAGTATGCCATCAATTATGTATGACCCAATCTCATCTCTGTCCTATATATACATGCATGTGGAGTATTGCAAAATTAATAAATACCGAACTTGAAATAATTGCTCAGAAGAATGAGTGTGCACCTGCTTGACGATGATGGGATTATTTCTGCTAACTTTGAGGACATAATTAAGCAATGGTTCCAGAACATCCCGTG
Organism: Bothriochloa decipiens; assembly: GCA_023333625.1. Taxonomy (NCBI): domain Eukaryota; kingdom Viridiplantae; phylum Streptophyta; class Magnoliopsida; order Poales; family Poaceae; genus Bothriochloa; species Bothriochloa decipiens. The sequence goes on along the minus strand of JALGXP010001551.1, from coordinate 11,000 downwards.
CAGCCATATATCAATACAACTCTACGGGGCCACCATCCACATGAATCTTAGACAACTTTAAGGAGAAAATTTGCAACATGGGTTCTGGATGATGCATCACACAAGTTCCCCTCCTCCTGTGGAATATGCAATCTTTGGGATTCGATAACATCATTGCCTCGATCCAAGCTTCATCATAAAACATCACATGGTATATTATACTGGGATATTAATACTGGAACAAATACTAACCATATGAAAAATCACTAGTAGAAAAACGACTTTCGCTTCACACCTTTAGTCTCTGTTGTGTTGGATTCCAGGACTAAATGGAGCATTAGTCCCAGGTCTAAATTTCGCGAGCACCAGAGGCCCTTTTGTCCCAGTTGGTACCATCAATCGGTTTTGGTTGGTGTTACCAACCCAGACCAAAGGTCCTCCAACATTTAGGCCCGGTTGGTTTCACCAATTCAGACTAAAGGTCTCCTAACTGGGACTAAATGCCCCCCATGAGTCAATTCAAAAGGAGAACGCCTATGACTCTATCATATGTGGTGTGTAGTTCAGTTGGTAAGGTAGCTACGCTCTAAGGCAAGGGGTGATAGGTTTGGATCTCACACACTGCAAAAGAGATCCTTGAGAATTAAATTAATTTTTTATCTTGATGATGGGCTTTACTCCCAGTTGCATGATCCCATAATCCCAATTGAGAAACCAGAACTCAACCGGGACTAAAGGCGAATATGACAATTAAGTAGACCGTAAACATAACACCCTAGCAGGAATAAAATATTTATGTGTTGTTTACTAGGAATCTTGCCCCCTCAAAAAAGTTCTCTTCAAGGAAAAACACAATAAAAAGTAATAGTATCAGAAGAGTGAAAATAGGGCTTCACGCTAGGTTTTTCCATTTTCACAACCCATCAATCGTTATTAGAAGTTTACTTCACCCCCCCCCCCCCCCGGGGGCCCCGACAAACTAGTTTATTAGAAACTTATTGTAACACCTTGGATACAAAATGTCAAATAGTCATGAAAACAGTTCACTGATAAAATTTTCCTTGCCTACGGAGACTAGACATTGTCCAGACAAAAAAAAATATGGACAAAGTAAAATTTTAAGTGCCCTACAAACAAAATTTCATGTGCCCTAGACAAATTTTTCTTTTAGTTTCCAGGGGGTATATCAAACTGAAAAAATGTAGATACGCCCTATGCATATAATGAATTATTACATGTAACAAAGCATGTTTTCCAATTTATGAGGTGTGTGGGGCTCAAAACAGTTGTTGAGAGGTTGAGCCTAAGATGAAGACACTGGGCAGTTTAATGGCAAAGCTATAATTTGCATATGGGCTCCATGGTTGTGGCAATGCATATACCAGCATTATTCAACTACTGGAAGTAATGCAATAACCTTAAGATTTATGTGGAGAATTTATTGGTTGATGGCAAGAAGAAATAGGGGGGAAAGAGCCATTGCTGATCACTTACTTTCTTTGCGGTTCGCAATGTGATACTCCTTTTTCCATAAATCTATGCCCCTGTAAATAGAAGCATCACGGTGCGTGCTATATGGAGATATATGCATAGGGCGTACACCTTCGTCGTCTTCAGGGTGCTAGTAATCCTCGAGCTGCTGAGCTTCCAGTGCCGTAGGCTCCCGCACAGAGCTGCTGAGCTTCCAAACGCACGAATTCTTCGTCGTCGGCGAACTCACCGATGGGAGGGCCGTCGCCACATAGAAGAACAATCGTCTTCCTTGTATGTTTGTTGCCGCTGTCGTTATGCATTCCATCTCGTTCACTATTGTCTGCTTTATTAGCCAACGTGCCATGGTCGCCTTTGATGATTCCACCGGTGGTGGCCATGCTGCGAGATCCATTTGGAAATCTTCTGTGTCAACGAAAACCGTGAAACAAAATAAAAGTCAGCCATCTTAGTTAATCAAGATTGGCTAAACGACGACTCATCAAATAAGTAAGATGAGAGGTGTGGCTTTAAACTATATGTAATAACATGCAGCTCAAAAGTTAGGAAATTAAAACCAGGGGCGAGATAAGGCCGGGAAGGGGACGCGGCGCTGCCTTCATCCGCCGCCGCACAGCCGGGATACTGCTAGGCTGCTAGAGTGCTAGCAAGCTCAGGAAGCGGTAAGGGAGTAGGGAGGGAGGGGAATGCCGAGTCGCCCAAACGGACGACGCGGAGCCTGGGCCAAAACCATCTATTAATTAGAGCCGAAATTCTTCCCATGTAAACGCTGTTGTATTATCAATCAATCAATTACTTAATTGCCGGAAATCGATTTCGGTTACTTAAACATTGGTGTGCCTTTTATTTAGATTCCAAGAAAGAATTCTGAATGAAAACCTGGAGCTAATCGATCAGATCAGTCACGAACTCACCACATAGGCAGCGGCAAACCAAGCTGCTTAAGGGGCAAATATTAAGTCGTCCTGTGGGGATCTCCCCCACAGTTTATTGGCTTAAAAAAATATATATATAACACACCTGAAAACACGACGTGGATGTGGAGGTGCTCGTCGCGCACGCGCTGGCGGTGGCAACGAACGGGGCACATGCCATGAAACGGCGGGGAGATGACGAGGTAGCAGTGCCGAGGCGGCGGCGTAGTACTGGGCAGTGGAGGAGGTCGCAGTCGTCGTAGCGACGCTGTTTCGGAGTCGGAGGAGAGAGAGCATCGATGGTCGCCGAAGGATTCGCATCTCCACTTCTGAACCGAATGCGCGGCGGCGCGGAAAGGGGAAAAGCAGATGATGATGCTCCGATAGAAGAAGGGACGACGCGGGCCGTGGGCCGTGGCTCGACAATATACTCCACCGACTCGACTCGCTCCCGGGCCTCCTTGCCAGGAGGATAGTGACGCCAACATTCAAATTCCATCCATTCACATTCACAACCTCAAGTTACCTGTGGAAGACCGACCTCCCTGGTCGGTGTCGCGCGCTGCTGGTGAGGACTTGGCGGCGGTTCGCCAGCCGGCAAGAAGACGATGCAGATCTTTGCGCTCCCTAAATCCAACGCTTGTTTGTACTCTCGGATTACTATCGACCATGTTCCTACACCAACAACTCGCGGAAAATTTCTAGGTTACGCTAAACAGGCCCTGCATGTTTGACCTCTGCTTCGTAGCTCTGTAATCTCCGACACAAATCATTGCTTATGATCATCAATCGAGGCTTCGGGGAACCTAATAATTGTTGGCAATTCTAATATGTTGGTCTGAGATCCCATTCTAACACGCTAGATGCGCTGCAGGCGAAGACAATGCCTGCGCATATATCAAGGGAGCATTGGTGTGAGCTTCAGAGACACTGCACATTTGTGACAGCAACGTCTTCCTATTGTAGATCGTTTTGTTATAGAATATTGGTGTAATCTAATTTCATCATAATGTAAGTCCTAAGAGAATAGTTGGTGAACCCATTTCTGTAATCTTCTACTCATATAATTGAGTTGTAGTGTTTCTATAGCTCCAATGCAAAACAAGATGGGGAAAGCTTCTCCCCCCGATTACCTCAAAAAAAAAAAATATATGCACAGGCATTTTAAAACGACAATTTGTATTGGTATGTCTCCTTTACGTATACGTAGTAGAGTGTTACGGTGCTAATATTTGAGAAATAGATGATTCGTATGGTTCTATCATCATTTTGATATTATTACATTTGGCCTCCTAGCAATCAAACGTAGAAGTAATTAATGTGTGCAAGGATAAAATCCCTCTGAAAAGGTTAACAATAGTCTTTTTTTTTTTTGAGGGGGAAAGGTTAACAATAGTCGGAATATAGCAACTAGAATGTTATAAAAATAACCATACTAAAAACATACATCAGGTCATTGAGTCAACGATACTATATAACAACATGCAGTTAACGATGCCGCCCATCCAAGAAGTAGAAGCTATTGAGGCATCAGACAAATCATCGACGTGCAAGGCACAACAACTTGGAAATCAAACCACGAGCCTGCCGATCAATTGGAGCTCTCTTTGTCACAACGCGCTCCTTTGGTGTACCTATTAAACACACAAAATGGATATGTTTGAATCAGTACAACAATTGTACGCAACTACATGCTACAGATTTTTAATTACTCTAACACAAAACGTACTAGCCTTACCGAGGCTAATGGTACTTGACTGATGTGCCGCTTGCACTTCTGGCCGCACCGAAGCCACTTTCGTAGACCTCAAGCACGGAGGAGTTGGAAGCCTTGAACGAGTAGGAGTCAGGCCCCACCTTTGTTTTGAAGCGGAGGAGCGGGGAGCCTTGAACTAGTAGGAGTCAAGCCCCACCTTGGAAGCCGGTTCGGCTTCTCTGTCAGCTCAGGAAGGATTTGAGTGCCTTGGCTGCTGTTCGACACCTGGCGCTTATAGTTCTGATTGCACATTCTCCTTAGTGCTGGGAAATGTTGCATGTACTCAATCACCTCATCTCCTTGCCTCTTCAGCGCAGCCAATCCACCTGAATCTTTGCCATGTTCCACCACACTACTCTCACCCTTCAATGGTGGCAACAGAGGAGAATCTAAATCGCCAGATGACGATGTAGTGTACCCGCGGCGCGGAGGCCGACAACCCTTTGAGGCTGGGCGGTGCTTAGCATTTCTGATTTTTTCTACAATTTGCCACCTTTTGTTTTCATTGTTATGACCTGTGCTTTTTCTTCGCTGTTCCATGAATACCTTAGGCCTCGGTTCTTTCTTCGCAAAAATGCCTTCATTGTAAGCATCAAAGTGCAGAACTCTTATCTCTCTTAAAATCTCCTCTACCTTCTGTACTTCAATGCCCCAATCTTAAATTGCTGGCAGGCTTTCTCCTCGCTTCCTGAGGTCAATCTGATTCATTGCTTCAGTGGAGTAGCGACGATATCTGTTGATCCATAAAGTGTTGAATTTTCCCTTGTTCGGTCTACTCACTTGGTTAGACTTCAAAGAGTCACAGACAGTATCAAAAGCGCCCTGAAAGCGAGTTGCCTCACTAATGTACACGGCGATTTTCCCATTAGCCTCTTCAAGGCTTCTGGGCTTTTCTCCTCTATAATTGTATAGATCATCAAATGCTGACCTAAACTCATGTATGCCCATTTTGGTTCTGCCCACATCTCTGTTTGGAGATATGTTCTGATAATTTATTCTTGCCTCCACAAGTCTGACATCATTACCAGTCATGTAATTCACATCCTGACTATCTGACTTGATCCCATAAGCTCCATTGGCCCCCCTCCAGCCCATCATGTATAGATCTCTGCCACTGAACACCAGCTCAAGCGTTCTGTTATTGTACACCAGTACCACATAGAATGTTCCATCTGGTGGCGTGGTGAACACCTCAGCAAACTCTGGTCCAAACAGCTGCGACACATCTTCAACCATCCCATTTGCGTGACACCACTCCAAAATAGCCGTGATGCCCGCACTATAACTTGGAAGCACCTCCTTGCCGTCCTCTCCATCCAAGCAAATTGTTACTGTATCGCTGACTTGTCTTGGGCTACTTGCTTCCCCGTCATCTCTTGCCTGGGAGTATGACATTCCATATATATTAGATTAGCTAGCTAGGAACTACTAGTCTACTACTATTGGTAAGAACTACTACTATTTGTGGGCCCACCGGAGTCAAACATTGTAGAAAGAACTCCAGCTCAAAAACAAAAACTGTGAAGCTAAAAATACAGTATGTTTCCGGGTCACTATATATTTATTCTACTATATGTCATTATTGATACTTACTCTAAAAGATAAACAGATTGCTACAAACTCAAATGAGAAACTAAATACATACCAAAACTAAATATGTGCATGCGAATTAAATGTATTGTAATAAAAAAACAGACTGCGACAAACTCAAATGAGAAATAAAAGGAAAGACAGAAAGCACACTTTAGGATATATTAGTGTTCTTTTGCACAATGTGAAAACAATTAATTGATTTACTCCCAGCTCATAATAATTAGGTTCCAAATTATAAGACATTTTATAACTCTTTGGATACGTTACTTGTGCATATAGCAAAAACTGTATGTTTAGAAAACAAACAATTATTATTATTATTAGAAACACAAGCGACAAGTAAATGAAATGTTAGCTAGGAAATTAAATGGAACTTAAAATAGTAATCGGTCATGGCAGCATCTTTGGGATGTATAAGCAAATACGTGTCGCTATTACCAAAGATGGACCTGCAACAAAAAAAAAATGTTGTCTACTTGTCTTGCTTAATTTCCTTAACCCCAATGTTTTAGGAATATTTTAACCCTTCCTAACAACAATTCTAAATCTAAACATGAAATAAATAAACTAAACAAAAGATAATTACGGCCCATTTGCCCCTAATGATCTTCTGCCACCTAGCCACGTGCGCGCGCCTGCATCGCTTGACGCTAGCTGATGCATAAGCCAGTACTACTAAAATAAGACCGTGTGAAGCAGCTAAACTAACTGGAAGGAGAACACGACGTATGCATTGTAGAGTAGTACAAATTACAGGCCAGTAATAAAATAAGACCATGGGAAGCAGCTAAGCTAATTGAAAGGCGAACACCAATGTGTATGTACGCAATTTAGCATGTGCAAAAGAACTATGCATGGAGCGACGGAGATAGCGTCGTCTTACCTTTCCGCGACGACGCTGGAGCCGCGCCGACGTCTTGAATCCTCGTACCCCATGGCACGCGCCGGAGATGTCTTGAATTCTCGGACCCCATGGCACACGGGGTTCTTCTCCCGGCCTGTAGTTTCACAACAAAAACGCAAAAAGACGATGGGTGAAGTAACACACGGTCTTATATATTATCATGCAATTAATCCACATTGAATGTGTTATTATAATTAATATCCTAGATAACCCCTAGATAAACTGGGGTTTAAACAATCATATGCAAGAATAATATCATTGTTATATAGCCCTCAGCCCCGAAATAGAAAATTAACCGATCGGGGGAAACAATAACCAGCTTTATTTGCTCTACGACTACGAAGCAGGAGACGTTCATGGTAATGACGATAGTATAACCAGACGGGAGGACACAGAGGGATTAACGGCGACATGCAGCATTCATTAGATTAATTAACTAATGGATCGGAGCATGCAGTAATCAGAATAAGAAGAAGGAGCGATGCATCACCGTATGGAGAAGATGGCGTAGGAACCGACTGCTCCCAGGCATCGATGATGGGGCGGGAGTTCTGGAGCATGATCTCGCCGTCGTGGCGCACCGAGCAGTCCTCGCACGTCCAGGCCGAAGAGCTTGGAGCCCTGGAGGAAGTAGACGACGAAGTAGTTGTCGGGGTCTACGAGCGCGACGTGGGGCACCTCCCCGTGCGGCAGCCTGGCGGCGGCGTAGGACTTGTGCGCCCAGACCTCGGCGAAGTGAACCTCGTACTGGAACCTCCAGGAGGGCTCCCCCGGCCCGCCTCCGGGTCGACGAGCGTCCACATGCTGACGCTGGGGTTCACCGGCGGGGGGACACGTCGTAGCTGAGGCCTCGGATGGAGGTCCGTGGAGGGTGGTGGAGGTCGAGCTCGGCGGTCGTGTCATCGGCGGCGAGGATGACGGGGTTGGAGACGAGAACCACCCAGCGTCGCTGCGGCGGCTCCTGCTCCTCCCCCGGCCCGACATGGCTGGTGCGCGCGAGCAGCGAGAGGCGGCAGGGGGATGGGGAGGGTGGCGAGGCGGTTACGTTGATTTGAATTTGATCCGGCCGTGTGCCGTGCGTGCGTGCCTGCTACAGGGAACGTGACGGGGATTCTATAGGCAATAGGCGTGCGTGGCAGGAGCACGGCTTGACGAGCAAGTCGGTTGCGGCGTCGACGGCTGATCATCGGCACGGAGCCAAGGTGGAAAAGGCCGGGTGGGGTCCACGTTAACGGAATTACGGAAATGCCGGAGCCATCGTGTCGTGGCTCCGTGCATACATAGATCGGTGACACGGTTCGTGATATGCCTGCACGACGTTCACGCTAACGGAGGGGGATGACGGTGGGCTCATCTGAAATGCAGGATTATCCCATTGCTTTGCTTCGCCTCACCTGATTCTGATGGGTCCACGAGCACAATACATCTTAGTCTTTTTCTCCTCTAGTTTAAGTGTTTCTCAAAATATTTTAAGTCACCAAAAAATGGGTCAATACTTGGCAATTGATCCAGCACCCTACGTCCCTACGCGAGGGTGCAAATTCTCCCACTCGCACCAGCTCCCGCCGCCGTCGTGCTTTGGGTACGTGGCGAGAAGGTCCGCCATGGTGGAGCAGGAGTAGTAGGCCCTCGCCGCTGTGCTCGCAACGCCAGCGGCCGCCGCAGGCCTGAACTCCAGGGGGGGGGGGGGGGGGGGGGGGGCGGCGGTTTAGGGCCATGGCGTCGTGGTCCACGGTGGCGTTGCCGTCCTCGCGCTCCAACGGGGACGTCGTGCGGCGTGCGCCTTCCCCGAAGAGCTCGAAACGCCAGGAGCGGCGGCCACGGGGGCTCCGACCACGGCTTCGTGAGCCGCGGTGTCGTTGTCCAGCCCGGTATAGCTGACGGCGGCAGAGGAGGACTCCACGGCGACGTGGTTGCGGCCGTCGCGCAGTCCCCGGACGAAGTCGACCCGCCACACGACGGGGCGCGCTATCTGGCAGGTCGCCCTGGGCGTAAACCTTCCCGCTCGCTCCACCTGCCGCCTGCCGGCGAATTGAAGTCGCACTCTGGGTGGCGAGATCGTCGTCCGCGCATGCATACAGCACACGATTGACACAACGGTACCGCCCGCCACCGGCAACGCTGGGGCGCTGCGCGGACCTCCAACTTTTCCGGGATGGCGGCGGCGTGGCGCACAGCGTGCACTATGGTGCGTTCCTGTACGTGCATGATGAGCGCGCGGCGAGTATGCTTCCGTGCTATCTTCGTGGACCACAAGCCAAATCTCAAGATGACAACGACAAGCAGCCCTTCCTCACCTCCGAGAGCTCCTGCGCCGTCCTCCGCGGCGTCTGTGCCCGGTCGCCGCACTGGTCGCGAGCACACTCAGTGGCGCTGCCGAGAGCTTGCTGCCGTGGTCTGTGCTGGACGCCTTCTGCACACGCTCGATCGGCAAGCTCGCCGTGTCGCTCTCCGTGCAGGCCGCTCGTCGCGCCGCTCTCTGCCTTGGCCACGTAGAGAGCATGCTTGGGTGATATGCTTGCAGGAGGCGGGGGCGACGCGGCGCGCCAGCTCCTCGTCCACGCACGCTCGCCGCGCCGCCATCTGTGCCGGGCGTGCACGCTCACGCCACCCTCTGCGTTGGCCATGCGCGCTCGGAGAATCCGGAGGTCCGTGCCGTCCTGTACGCGCATCACGGCGAAGATGCATACGTGGGGGAGGAAGTGGCCAGGCGCTTCATCTTCAGCTTTGGCAGCCGGTGCTGGCCTGCGCGATATGGAGCAGAGCGCTCCCTCCTGCTCCCGTCGCTGCTGAGAAGTCCTAGTTTTTCTATTGAAAACGATAGTAACTGCCAACAAGTCCTAGTTCCAGCAAGCTAACATGAAATCGTTTCATTGTCTGTACTACTTAAGCCTTGCTAGCTTTACAACATGTTTGGTTGGCTGGTTTGTTTCTCCAAATTGGTAAGATTATCTCCCTTTGAAAGATTTCGTCCAACATGTGTTAGCCATCGTGTTATCACACAAGGGAACTATATACTCCAACCAAGCAATTAAAATACGAGAGCACATTGTGCTATTGACATCAACATTCCATAGTAGCATGATTTTGTTAGTTACATTAATAAAAATATAGAAATCACCCATGATCATAGAATTAGCCTATGGAGAACCTCCTCGGGAGAATCAGGAAAATGGCCTCAAAAAACTTGAGCTTAGGAAATTGGCCATATATTTTTCTGAACTTAGGAATCTGGCCTCAAAACAAATTTTTTTTAGATAAATGGCCTTCCGTCAGGTTTGTGAGTCAAATCCGTTAGTTTAGACACTGTGGTGCGAGCGAAAAGATGTTTTGAGGCCAGATTTCTAAGTTTAAAAAAAAATAGGGCCAATTTCCTAAGCTTAAGTTCTTTTGAGGCTATTTTCCTAATTCTCCCAACCTCCTTCCATTGGTGCTTGAAGACACGCATGGCACCCCTATCACGTCCATCTGCAATCAAACAGATCTTTTTTAAAAAAAATTAGCTTCACATATGAAGCTTCTTAAAGCATGCTCTCACAAGGGATTTATATGGATCAAACTGAAAATACTTGCCTTTCCTGGCCTCAACTCGCTCTACTGGGTCCTACGTGAGATTTTGTGACAACATATTTTAAGGAGCATTATACATGAAACTATTTTGCCAAACGGTTAACTTCATTGTGGAGCTGAAGCCAAAAAAAAAAAAAAACTTCACGTTCATTGTTCCGGGCTAAATTGGGCTCGCTTCTTGTTTTTTATATTGCCTTTTTTGTACTCCATCGTTATGCTGATAAATAGACAACTCGATCACGTACGGTTGTAATTACACGATGAACGTGACTAAGCAAGTGCGCACACCACGAATGCAATTTCTCCGCACACACCGTCGACGTCGCCCACTGCTGATGCATCCTTCACCGACCGCCTCTACTAGGGCCACCCTCGCGCCGGCGCCGGCAACGACACGACCGACCGGTCCGTCCCTCGACGCGATCTACGCCGGCAATGCAACCTCTGCACAAGTGCCGCGCACCGAACGGCGGGTAGACGCCGTCATGGAGATGGACCTGGAAGGCACCTGACGTTCGATTGAACCTCGGCCTGGATGGGCCGGTCTGGCAGACGCATGCGGGATTGCGGGCCAATTGGATCCCTCCCGGGCCTCCTTCCCAGGAGACCGGTGGCGCCAACATTCAAATTCCATTCATTCAGTCCCTCAAGTTATCGGTGGAATTTTTGCTTCTTCCCGCTGACCAGGCCAATAGGCTTCATGGGCCGGCAACAGTCAACTGACCAGAAATGGCCCAGAATGCGATTTTTTTTTTTTGTTTCCTGGACAGGCGTTTTTAAAAAACGACTTAAG
>JALGXP010001550.1:0-12999 GCA_023333625.1 Bothriochloa decipiens | reverse complement strand
CCCCCCAGCCGATCATGTACCGATACCCCTTCTCTGATCGGCTTACCGATGTATCTGCTCCGATCACCATAGCGCAGCCTTCTTTCTGCCCGATCGGTTCGGTTATAACCATTGCACTCGGGGCAACTATCAACAGTAGGCAATTTAATGCCTTCTTCCAACAATAGATGAAGAAGGGGCATCTCCAATGGTCTTTGTGCCGATACCATGCTTCCCGACGCAACTCCTCTTGCCGATGCCGATAGTGGTTACTTGGAATTCTGTACGGAGCTGGTCTAGGAGGCCTTCTTGAACTACTGCTTGCTTCAACTATCCCTTTTCCCTTCAAGTCATCGGTAGTTGCTTGATTTCTAGGACCCGCCGATGCTTTCTTGCTTACCGATGTCAGCACTTTGGTCTTGTTTACGCCTCCACTATGTTTGCTGGGAAAGGATGCTGATCAATCTTCATCGGCCTCTGAGCTTTAGAACTGTCAAACTTGATCCTCCCAGATTCAATTGCTGATTGCAACTGCTGCCTGAAAACCTTGCAGTCATTGGTACTGTGTGAAGTTGCATTATGCCATTTGCAGTACCTAATTTTCTTCAGTTCATCTGCCGATGGAATCACATGATTGGGTGATAGCTTGATTTGGCCCTCTTGAAGTAGCAGATCAAATATTCTATCGGCCTTTGTGACGTCAAACGTGAATTTCTCTAGCTCTTTCTGACCAAAAGGACACGATAAAGGTTTTTTACCCTTCACCCACTCAGCCAGGCCGATAGTTGGTTCTTCATCTGAATCTAACTCTTCTGCCTCTACGAAGGACACCTTCTTGTTCCAGCTCTTTCTATGCTCTGGAGCTTGAGCTCTTTGATCAGAGACCCTCTGCACAATATGACTTAAACTTTCAAACTCCTGAGCATCGTATTTGTCCCTGAGATGTGGCAACAAACCCTAGAAAGCCAAACCAGCTAACTGACGGTCATCAAGCACTAGGCTGTAGCACTTGTTCTTTATGTCTCGTACCCTTTGCACAAAATTCTCTACCGATTCGTCGCTTCGCTGTCTTAATTTTATTAAATCGGTAAGCTTCTTTTCATGGACACCAGCAAAGAAGTATTTATGAAATTGTCTTTCCAGATTGGTCCAAGTAAGAATAGAATTTGGTGGTAATGAGATGAACCACGCGAATGCCGATCCAGACAAAGAGGACGAGAATAATCGGATCCTTAGCTCATCCCTGTTTGCTGCTTCCCCGCACTGGATAATGAATTGGTTGATGTGCTCCATTGTTGACGTATCATCTTGCCTAGAAAACTTAGTGAAATCAGGCACCTTGTATCGATTCGGGAAAGGAATTGAGTCGTAAGATGAAGGATATGGAGTCCGATAAGAGTAAGTATCGATCTTGGGCTGAATCCCAAATTGTTCTTTCATCACTTCTGCAATCTTATCGGTCAAGAGTGCATCCTGATCTTGTCGATGCACTGGCTGGATCTCTACTGGAGGCGTTGGCTGATATGCTTCTACATATCCCTGTGGCGCTTGGCTTGGATAAATCGGCATATTCACGGCACCAACCTGCGGAGTAAATTTCATTGTCTGTTTTGCCGATGCTTGCTCCTGGAAAGTTGTCTGTGGACTATACCGTTGAGTCCCTATTGCTTGGTGGCTTGGTTGAATAGCAGGTTGTTGAATTGGCGCTTGCCCTGACCAATTGAGACTGTAACTCATCGGCACCTGGTTGCCGATGGTTGATAGCTTGTAGACAATTGATGCTCTTGTATAGATGGATGATAGCCAGCATAATTGCCCTGAATCGCAGGTAACCCAGACTGAGATATGAACGGTACTATGGGCTGCTCAGCAGTGGAAGCTCTCTGTTGAACTGGTCGAGGATTAGTCAATGGATTCGCATAAGATACCTGTTGTGGAGGTGCGTAGAATCCCATTGACAATGGCTGTATAGCAGGAGGTACAGTAGAATAATACGGTACTTGAGCCATCGGCCGAATTGGAGTAGCCGATGTCATCGGACCCTTCCCTGCTATATTATGCACTTGAGGCAATCCAGAGTTGGCAGTAGATGGACCTGGAGGCATACCGTATCCCCACCAATTAGCAACAGTCTGACTATGTTGACCTGAAGGACCTGACATTGCCGATGCCGATAGATCTTTGCTCAACTGAGTACTAGGCCTCTCCTGAGATGTTAGATCTGATCCTATCGGCGTGGCTTCAATGATGGATGGTCCTGATATAGCTGGAGTAGGCGCTTCTATACTCTCAACGGCTAGAATTGCCGATGGAGTGCTGGTAGATGCCGATCCCGGCTGATGATATGTCGGCCCGACATACCCTGGTGCTTGTCCTTCTCTTAGTGTTTGCACAACAGCATTGTAAATAGTATTGGACAGCACGGTGGAGTGGTTGATCAAAGCTTGATTTAATGCAGAATTAACCATCTCCTGTAATTTACCAGGGTTGGAGTCAAAGGTTACCTGCCGAGGCAGCGGCAGATCTTGCTTCTAGATAACTTCTCCTCCCCTATTCATGCTGAAAGACTTCAAGCAGAGCTGCCTGTAATCCTCCATGGCTTTTTCCATGGCTTGCCTCTGATCCTCCTTGAGATTTGATTCTGATATCTCGATGATGTTTTCTAGAGTGATATCGGTAGTATTCTTCATGATAAATCTGTTGATTGGTCCCACCAGGCGTGCCAAAAGATGTGTTGATGCAAAAAGGCGTTAGATCTGCAAACACACCGGGCTAATACCCTGGTTCGATATCAAGGCGTGCCAGTCGATTTGACCTGTTAATCGACAAGGATGATAAATTTGAATAAAACCCGAACGAGACGACAGCGATACGCCCGGACGTCAAAGCTCAGATGATATTCGATAACTGTTGAACAGATTAGATGAGACGACAGCGATACGCCCGGACGTCAAAGCCTGAATCGTGCTCGGTATACGCGGAACTTGCAAGGTCGCCGGAGATCAAGTTGATGCAGCCCGCCGATTCTTGAAAGAACTCGTTGAAAAGGAAAAGGTACTGGTGACGAAGTCGTCGAAAAGTAGATTGCTGAAAAGTAGATAAAAATAATAGATTTGTTGTATTTGATTGTATCTCTTTACATTGTCTCTCGGTACATATTTATACCCTGGTACTATGAGTCCTAAACAGACACGACAAAGTATTACCTAAACAAGTCTTATCTCTAAGGAATAAAAAATAATGACTCGTACCAAGGTCGGACTCAAAAATAAACTATTAAAATAATGGCATAAATATTGCCAGTTTCCTTCCATTGCTCTACGATGAAACCTCTATCGGCACACTCCTTATTGCTGTAGATTCCATCGGCAACCCATCGATAATGACTCAGACCTGCTTTCCACGTCCTTCAGCTCTGCTTTCCATCGGCAACCATGCCTCTCTCTCCATCGGCAACAGCCCTCTAGCCTCATCGGCAATGTATGAGATCAACATGTCCTTTATCGGCAATCATCCATCGGCAATTTAGAAGCAATGCCAGAGAAGGACCACTCCCTTGCCGATCGGCACAGTTTTCGGCCCATATTGACACGTGTCAAAAAACGGTGTCAACACATGCCCCCCAATTTCGGAGTATAGAATACTATATGCGCCGAAATTTTCTCCAGGTCATAATTGCCCAAACCGCTTGAACTTCTCCTCGAGAGTTGCGCGCGTGGTAGTGGAGATCCTGTACCACCAGGCCCATATAATGCTTTCTCCGCTGCAGCCCATTTTTCATCTGCGATTCAAACCCTAGCTTTTCTCTCTCCAGCGGCGACATCAACAGGCGATCCTTCGACGAACTCGATCATCGGCACTCTTGACGGTGATCCCGAGCCTCCATTAGCATTCTTTGCCTTCTCCATCTCCGTCGCGGCCATGGCTATCCGTTTTGACGTCCCCAAGGTTAGTCCTTTTTCTTTTGCCTGTCCTCTGACATTTCGTTTCTCTTCCTCTGCGCAATTTATGACTCTTCCCTGTTCCCAACCTTTAATCTTAGGAACTTTGCAATAATCTTCTTATTCCAACGCATTAGAATCACTTTATCTGCCTAGGCCCAATGAGAAATCTAGACCCAACTGATATCATAAACGCAGAAACCAATCGAATCCCCTTCAGAGCTCAGAATTTTGACCTAGGATTCTGGACTGATACCTTCCGTTCCTGGCCAAAAAACACCAAGGGATGGAAAGATTGGTATTTGAGGGTTGCTAGGCCAATGGAGCTATATTGGGCGGAGCACAAATTAGAACAATGCATCAGAATATCTATTGCCGATATGGAGAGGAATGAGTCTTTGTTAATTGCCGCCTCCTATTTTTGGTCAGATACCCTGAATGCCTTTATCTTTAAACATGGGCCAGCTTCTCCCACACCTGTCGATGTGTACATGCTCACTGGCTTGGACATCTCTTCTGCCGATGACAACTCACTGTTCCAGCGGAAACCTGAGCATCGGCTGACCACCAGGAACATTGGCGGCTGGACTGGCTATATCAGCGAGTATAAGAATTCTGGTTTAGTCAGTCACAGGGAACACTCAGCCTTTTTGAACATGTGGCTTGAGAAGTTTGTTTTCTGTGGTAGAACAGTTGGACCGACCAACATGCACCTTCTTGCAGCAGAACTGTTGGCTAGTGGCGTCAAACTCCCACTGGGCCGATACCTTCTTGGCTCAGTCTACCATCTCCTCCACCAAGTGTCACAAAGGCTGCTGCAAGGTAAATCCATCGGCAACCTGGGGGGTCCCTGGTGGTTCATCAATATGTGGTTGAACGCCCATATGCACAAGTATTTCCATATTGACCTATTCGCCCAGCAATTCCCTCGAAGTCTTCCTGAAGACTATCAACTTGGGGAAGAAGAATCAGCAACGCACCCCCTATCAACTTTGGAGAAGCACTGGCAGTGCTACCAGGGGCAGAGGAAAACAAAATCCAGATCGGCAATCTCTTCCACAGCCTCTACATCGGCATCCCCTCTGAGCTTCGGGCCTGGGTCCCGTATGTTGATGAGGCATCAAGATTCCCTCTTTCCTTCAACCTTACCGATGAGGCCCTGAACCAGGATGCCGACATTCTTAGAGCAATAATCACTCCTCGTGCTATTCCGGTCAACATTTTTGGAAGTGGGAAGAACATTAATCCCACATACGAGTTTTATTATCCATCGGCAGCAGCAAGACAACTAGCTTTTGGACAACTGCCTATCAACTTATGTTTTGCCGATGTGATTAAACCAAGAGAGACTATTGCGAGCCGTGTGGATTGGCATAAGATTGTTACTCTCCTTCCCGATGCTGATATCTCAAATGCCGATTTAACTGACTGGGTACCAGCTTCTTTTGTCACCGAATCCTTCAAATTATGGTGGCAAGAATGGAAAGAGCAGCTATTTTTTGCCTCTCCTCATTTTTACTGGAACTCTATTGATCCTGATCACGCCATCCCTGCCGATGCAGTAAGTCTGACCCTCTGTACTTCTTTTAACTCCCCTTTAATCCATCGGCAACTAACCCTTTCTTCAACAGGTTGATGACCCAGTTCTAACATTGAGTAAGAGTGGCAAGGTCATACGGCTGCAGCCGATTTCCCTGGTATCCATCATCGGCCACAAGGCTCCCTCGCTAGATGCTCCAGTGGGCCGCGGTCGTACCAAGAGGAGTACCAAATCGGTCACATTTTTGGCACAGTCATCTCAGGTAACCACCTCACTTTCTTTTGCAGATGCCAATTGCTGTGACTTACCGATTTCATATTTCAGGGCGCGAGTTCTACACCTTTAGAATCTTCATCAGCAATTCGCCCTTCATCTCCTCCTGCAGCGCCTTCATCTCCCCACCTTGTTGTCCTTGACGATTCTCCAGAGGTATTCTTTATTCAAACCTTAATTATAGGATCGGCACTTTTACTCATCTGTCTCTCCTGCAGCACCAGGTGATTGCATCGGCAACCGTCCCAAATGTACCGATTCCTCAGCCATCCGTTGCCGATGCCCCTTAGCCGTCCGACGCCGATATCTTACAGCACAAGCGTAAGGCTTCACCAGGCAAAGAATCACAACCCAAGCAGGCAAGACTTACACCACCTCCATCGGCATCCTCGCCTTGCCCGGCATCGCCTGACGTATCTGTGCAAACTTCTCCATCAGCGACTGTTCCTCCATCGGCCACTGTACCCGTACAAGGATCTTCATCGGCACCGGCGTTGCAGCAGCCAACAACTGAGGTACCAACACAAGAAATGTCATCGGCAATTGTACCTGAGGTTGCTTCTTTGAGCCAAAGGCGAGAGATTGCCTTGAAACAGGTGCGTTAACTCCCTTGGATAACCTTTAACACTTTAGGCTCTTCTGCTGACATTATCTTTTCCTTTTTAGGAGCAAGATTCTCCAGATAGTCTATTCTCCTTCTCTATCAGTGGGATTGTTCCTGATGATGAAGATTCTGAAGAAAGCTCTACTCCAGCCCTTGGAGTTCTATCACCTGAGACCAAGTCAAAGCTGGAGACGCTGTTATCATTGCTGCAACAGGAGACCTCTCTATTGATCCAAGATTCTGACTATGCAAGAGCAACTTTTAAAGGAATTCGAGGTCATATTCCTGCCGATGTTGAGGAAGCACTTTTCCAAGCTGCTCATCTGGAGAGCCGGCAGTTGCAGTATCAAAGGGCTGCCCAGCGGATTGCCGATAGAGCCACTCAAGCACAACTCCAAGAGGACATGATGAAGCATAAGCAACTTGCCGATGAGAAGCACAAAGACATCGGTAAGCTAGAAGCCTCTTGTGCAGCTCTGGAGGACAAGATTGCTCAGCTATCGGCAAGAAAAGAAGCCCTGCTAGCGGAGCTGAGACAGGTTGAAGGAGCCTTAGACGCAGCAAATCATGAGAAGGCCCAAATGCCCGAAGCTGTCAAGACTCTTCAGCAAGAAAGGGATAACCAAGTCCTCAAGACGCTGGCGCTCAAGAAGAAGATTAAACCAGTTGAAGGCAGTGCCGATGAAGATGAACAGATACTGGAGGAAGCTGACCAAGTTCGCCTGCGTGCGATATCAACTATCCATTCACTGTTGAACTTGTAAACTTCCCTTTTCATCGGCAATGTAATGAATCGGTAATCTGTAAAACTTCACATTAATGTAGTGCCAATACATTCTTTTTTGAACAAGCACTTTATCTATATATATGTATTTTATTTGCAAGTGCTAAAAATCTCATCGGCAAATAGGGAAGCCATGTTGATGTCTGCCGATGGACTTTCACTTTTGCGCTTCAGCTGTCATGCTTGAGTCTTTGCTCCACGAGAACTTTCCTCTTTGTGCTCACGTTGCATCTTCCTCTTTTGAGTCTTCGTTAGACCTTTAGGGCACCATTGAGGAAGCTTCGTCTTCCAGACAGGTTGGTAAATTTTTGCACTTGAACCTGGGCAATTTGTATCGGGATCCCTGCAGAGCACTGTTTCATTATGGACTCCTGCAGTGGTCATCTCCTCGAGCTCCTTTCGATTCATCAGCAAACAGTCAGCACGCCTACCCAGCCTTTCATGTACACTGGTCCTGCCCCCCAGCCGATCATGTACCGATACCCCTTCTCTGATCGGCTTACCGATGTATCTGCTCCGATCACCATAGCGCAGCCTTCTTTCTGCCCGATCGGTTCGGTTATAACCATTGCACTCGGGGCAACTATCAACAGTAGGCAATTTAATGCCTTCTTCCAACAATAGATGAAGAAGGGGCATCTCCAATGGTCTTTGTGCCGATACCATGCTTCCCGACGCAACTCCTCTTGCCGATGCCGATAGTGGTTACTTGGAATTCTGTACGGAGCTGGTCTAGGAGGCCTTCTTGAACTACTGCTTGCTTCAACTATCCCTTTTCCCTTCAAGTCATCGGTAGTTGCTTGATTTCTAGGACCCGCCGATGCTTTCTTGCTTACCGATGTCAGCACTTTGGTCTTGTTTACGCCTCCACTATGTTTGCTGGGAAAGGATGCTGATCAATCTTCATCGGCCTCTGAGCTTTAGAACTGTCAAACTTGATCCTCCCAGATTCAATTGCTGATTGCAACTGCTGCCTGAAAACCTTGCAGTCATTGGTACTGTGTGAAGTTGCATTATGCCATTTGCAGTACCTAATTTTCTTCAGTTCATCTGCCGATGGAATCACATGATTGGGTGATAGCTTGATTTGGCCCTCTTGAAGTAGCAGATCAAATATTCTATCGGCCTTTGTGACGTCAAACGTGAATTTCTCTAGCTCTTTCTGACCAAAAGGACACGATAAAGGTTTTTTACCCTTCACCCACTCAGCCAGGCCGATAGTTGGTTCTTCATCTGAATCTAACTCTTCTGCCTCTACGAAGGACACCTTCTTGTTCCAGCTCTTTCTATGCTCTGGAGCTTGAGCTCTTTGATCAGAGACCCTCTGCACAATATGACTTAAACTTTCAAACTCCTGAGCATCGTATTTGTCCCTGAGATGTGGCAACAAACCCTAGAAAGCCAAACCAGCTAACTGACGGTCATCAAGCACTAGGCTGTAGCACTTGTTCTTTATGTCTCGTACCCTTTGCACAAAATTCTCTACCGATTCGTCGCTTCGCTGTCTTAATTTTATTAAATCGGTAAGCTTCTTTTCATGGACACCAGCAAAGAAGTATTTATGAAATTGTCTTTCCAGATTGGTCCAAGTAAGAATAGAATTTGGTGGTAATGAGATGAACCACGCGAATGCCGATCCAGACAAAGAGGACGAGAATAATCGGATCCTTAGCTCATCCCTGTTTGCTGCTTCCCCGCACTGGATAATGAATTGGTTGATGTGCTCCATTGTTGACGTATCATCTTGCCTAGAAAACTTAGTGAAATCAGGCACCTTGTATCGATTCGGGAAAGGAATTGAGTCGTAAGATGAAGGATATGGAGTCCGATAAGAGTAAGTATCGATCTTGGGCTGAATCCCAAATTGTTCTTTCATCACTTCTGCAATCTTATCGGTCAAGAGTGCATCCTGATCTTGTCGATGCACTGGCTGGATCTCTACTGGAGGCGTTGGCTGATATGCTTCTACATATCCCTGTGGCGCTTGGCTTGGATAAATCGGCATATTCACGGCACCAACCTGCGGAGTAAATTTCATTGTCTGTTTTGCCGATGCTTGCTCCTGGAAAGTTGTCTGTGGACTATACCGTTGAGTCCCTATTGCTTGGTGGCTTGGTTGAATAGCAGGTTGTTGAATTGGCGCTTGCCCTGACCAATTGAGACTGTAACTCATCGGCACCTGGTTGCCGATGGTTGATAGCTTGTAGACAATTGATGCTCTTGTATAGATGGATGATAGCCAGCATAATTGCCCTGAATCGCAGGTAACCCAGACTGAGATATGAACGGTACTATGGGCTGCTCAGCAGTGGAAGCTCTCTGTTGAACTGGTCGAGGATTAGTCAATGGATTCGCATAAGATACCTGTTGTGGAGGTGCGTAGAATCCCATTGACAATGGCTGTATAGCAGGAGGTACAGTAGAATAATACGGTACTTGAGCCATCGGCCGAATTGGAGTAGCCGATGTCATCGGACCCTTCCCTGCTATATTATGCACTTGAGGCAATCCAGAGTTGGCAGTAGATGGACCTGGAGGCATACCGTATCCCCACCAATTAGCAACAGTCTGACTATGTTGACCTGAAGGACCTGACATTGCCGATGCCGATAGATCTTTGCTCAACTGAGTACTAGGCCTCTCCTGAGATGTTAGATCTGATCCTATCGGCGTGGCTTCAATGATGGATGGTCCTGATATAGCTGGAGTAGGCGCTTCTATACTCTCAACGGCTAGAATTGCCGATGGAGTGCTGGTAGATGCCGATCCCGGCTGATGATATGTCGGCCCGACATACCCTGGTGCTTGTCCTTCTCTTAGTGTTTGCACAACAGCATTGTAAATAGTATTGGACAGCACGGTGGAGTGGTTGATCAAAGCTTGATTTAATGCAGAATTAACCATCTCCTGTAATTTACCAGGGTTGGAGTCAAAGGTTACCTGCCGAGGCAGCGGCAGATCTTGCTTCTAGATAACTTCTCCTCCCCTATTCATGCTGAAAGACTTCAAGCAGAGCTGCCTGTAATCCTCCATGGCTTTTTCCATGGCTTGCCTCTGATCCTCCTTGAGATTTGATTCTGATATCTCGATGATGTTTTCTAGAGTGATATCGGTAGTATTCTTCATGATAAATCTGTTGATTGGTCCCACCAGGCGTGCCAAAAGATGTGTTGATGCAAAAAGGCGTTAGATCTGCAAACACACCGGGCTAATACCCTGGTTCGATATCAAGGCGTGCCAGTCGATTTGACCTGTTAATCGACAAGGATGATAAATTTGAATAAAACCCGAACGAGACGACAGCGATACGCCCGGACGTCAAAGCTCAGATGATATTCGATAACTGTTGAACAGATTAGATGAGACGACAGCGATACGCCCGGACGTCAAAGCCTGAATCGTGCTCGGTATACGCGGAACTTGCAAGGTCGCCGGAGATCAAGTTGATGCAGCCCGCCGATTCTTGAAAGAACTCGTTGAAAAGGAAAAGGTACTGGTGACGAAGTCGTCGAAAAGTAGATTGCTGAAAAGTAGATAAAAATAATAGATTTGTTGTATTTGATTGTATCTCTTTACATTGTCTCTCGGTACATATTTATACCCTGGTACTATGAGTCCTAAACAGACACGACAAAGTATTACCTAAACAAGTCTTATCTCTAAGGAATAAAAAATAATGACTCGTACCAAGGTCGGACTCAAAAATAAACTATTAAAATAATGGCATAAATATTGCCAGTTTCCTTCCATTGCTCTACGATGAAACCTCTATCGGCACACTCCTTATTGCTGTAGATTCCATCGGCAACCCATCGATAATGACTCAGACCTGCTTTCCACGTCCTTCAGCTCTGCTTTCCATCGGCAACCATGCCTCTCTCTCCATCGGCAACAGCCCTCTAGCCTCATCGGCAATGTATGAGATCAACATGTCCTTTATCGGCAATCATCCATCGGCAATTTAGAAGCAATGCCAGAGAAGGACCACTCCCTTGCCGATCGGCACAGTTTTCGGCCCATATTGACACGTGTCAAAAAACGGTGTCAACACATGCCCCCCAATTTCGGAGTATAGAATACTATATGCGCCGAAATTTTCTCCAGGTCATAATTGCCCAAACCGCTTGAACTTCTCCTCGAGAGTTGCGCGCGTGGTAGTGGAGATCCTGTACCACCAGGCCCATATAATGCTTTCTCCGCTGCAGCCCATTTTTCATCTGCGATTCAAACCCTAGCTTTTCTCTCTCCAGCGGCGACATCAACAGGCGATCCTTCGACGAACTCGATCATCGGCACTCTTGACGGTGATCCCGAGCCTCCATTAGCATTCTTTGCCTTCTCCATCTCCGTCGCGGCCATGGCTATCCGTTTTGACGTCCCCAAGGTTAGTCCTTTTTCTTTTGCCTGTCCTCTGACATTTCGTTTCTCTTCCTCTGCGCAATTTATGACTCTTCCCTGTTCCCAACCTTTAATCTTAGGAACTTTGCAATAATCTTCTTATTCCAACGCATTAGAATCACTTTATCTGCCTAGGCCCAATGAGAAATCTAGACCCAACTGATATCATAAACGCAGAAACCAATCGAATCCCCTTCAGAGCTCAGAATTTTGACCTAGGATTCTGGACTGATACCTTCCGTTCCTGGCCAAAAAACACCAAGGGATGGAAAGATTGGTATTTGAGGGTTGCTAGGCCAATGGAGCTATATTGGGCGGAGCACAAATTAGAACAATGCATCAGAATATCTATTGCCGATATGGAGAGGAATGAGTCTTTGTTAATTGCCGCCTCCTATTTTTGGTCAGATACCCTGAATGCCTTTATCTTTAAACATGGGCCAGCTTCTCCCACACCTGTCGATGTGTACATGCTCACTGGCTTGGACATCTCTTCTGCCGATGACAACTCACTGTTCCAGCGGAAACCTGAGCATCGGCTGACCACCAGGAACATTGGCGGCTGGACTGGCTATATCAGCGAGTATAAGAATTCTGGTTTAGTCAGTCACAGGGAACACTCAGCCTTTTTGAACATGTGGCTTGAGAAGTTTGTTTTCTGTGGTAGAACAGTTGGACCGACCAACATGCACCTTCTTGCAGCAGAACTGTTGGCTAGTGGCGTCAAACTCCCACTGGGCCGATACCTTCTTGGCTCAGTCTACCATCTCCTCCACCAAGTGTCACAAAGGCTGCTGCAAGGTAAATCCATCGGCAACCTGGGGGGTCCCTGGTGGTTCATCAATATGTGGTTGAACGCCCATATGCACAAGTATTTCCATATTGACCTATTCGCCCAGCAATTCCCTCGAAGTCTTCCTGAAGACTATCAACTTGGGGAAGAAGAATCAGCAACGCACCCCCTATCAACTTTGGAGAAGCACTGGCAGTGCTACCAGGGGCAGAGGAAAACAAAATCCAGATCGGCAATCTCTTCCACAGCCTCTACATCGGCATCCCCTCTGAGCTTCGGGCCTGGGTCCCGTATGTTGATGAGGCATCAAGATTCCCTCTTTCCTTCAACCTTACCGATGAGGCCCTGAACCAGGATGCCGACATTCTTAGAGCAATAATCACTCCTCGTGCTATTCCGGTCAACATTTTTGGAAGTGGGAAGAACATTAATCCCACATACGAGTTTTATTATCCATCGGCAGCAGCAAGACAACTAGCTTTTGGACAACTGCCTATCAACTTATGTTTTGCCGATGTGATTAAACCAAGAGAGACTATTGCGAGCCGTGTGGATTGGCATAAGATTGTTACTCTCCTTCCCGATGCTGATATCTCAAATGCCGATTTAACTGACTGGGTACCAGCTTCTTTTGTCACCGAATCCTTCAAATTATGGTGGCAAGAATGGAAAGAGCAGCTATTTTTT